>JANFOE010002463.1:0-27498 GCA_025667525.1 Glebionis coronaria | reverse complement strand
ACCTGACGTCATAAATTATGACATGCTGCTAGGGTTTATAACAAAACCATGATGAGTCGACTCCCAAAGCTAACAGACCATCGTTCTTGATTAGCACAATAAATGATGGATCTAGGGTTTTTAACATTATACATCAAAACCCTAATTAGGGTTTGTAAATTAACCTTAGATCGTGAATCTTCACACGTTTTAACAGCCACGAACTGCAATTCTCCCTGCTTTTAAGTAGATCTAGGGTTGGAGGAACCCTAGTTCATGATTTCATGTGAAAGCAGAAAACTGAAAATCACCTCTGCTGTCAACTTCGACGCTTAATAACTTTTGCCTGGGGATAAAACTCGACAATCCCTCCGGTGGATGTTTAGATCTATGTATGTAGAACACACATCTAAAATTTCGTGACGATCCAACGGTTCAATCAAAAGTTATGACCTTCTGAATACTGCTGCGCACACAAAAACGTCCAGAAAAACTCATACGAATTTTTCTTTTCTTCACCATACACGAACACCTCGTCGGACCTAGATATCACGAGCCTTAGACTCTGATACCAATTGATGAGTCCTATTGATCGTTGGGCTCAATGTTTAAGAACCATTATATCTAGGTTGATCATCGTTCATATGATAACATAGCGGAAAAGAACAATGATCATGACAAGGTGTTTAGGCACAAAGAACACATGAATTAAAACAATTGGGTTGCTTATTATATTAATAACAAACAACCACTAGACGTGTATACATTGAATCCCACGTCTAGTGCGACACACACTTTAGGTTTACATTGTGAATGAATGATATTATATAAAACCTACGTCCTATGTTTTCTTTATATACTAGAAAACATAGCTTACAAAGAAAGCTAAAGTAATAAAAAGACTCCAACGGCTTGTTCTTTTGCAACTTGTACTTTTTAGCCCTTGTCTTCTTATTTTGTTGTGTTTTGACTTATCAACTCAATAATTCGACCCAACAGAAAGGGGGGAAGAGCCCTAGGAGTTAATTATAGCACATATTATGTAGTTTGTGCTGCCCAAAATTGAGCTTCTATCTCCTTGTAGAACTCAAGATATGGCAAAAATGGTGAAAGTGAGTTTGATAATCAGATTTGGAAATCAAAGTATATATTATAAAATGAGCACTCTGTTGATCCCAAACTTAGATCGATTTAGCCTTATGTATACGAGATTAGATCAAGTTATACACGTAGATAAATCTTTGTATATGTATATGACAATCTAAGTGTTATGCGGAATTAACACTTAAACAAGAACACAAAGATGTAAACAAACTTTCACTTTGATTAATGATAACAAACTTGCTTACAATGAAAGTGTTTAACGTATACAAACTATATCTTGAACATTAACCTAAATGTCTTCTTTTATAGACATAAGAAGCCTTGTACAATAATCTACGTATCAAGTATTCTAGGTAAAGATAAATATAGAAAATACATTGTTGTTCCCATCTTTACTAGAAGTAATCCAGAACATAATAAACGCGTAGATCATATCCTTCCATCAGTGCTTGTCTTCAATGTATCAACGCTTGACTTCTTCTTGTCAACGCTTGATCTGTCAGCGTTTGTTTTCTTCTTATCAACGCTTGTTTTACTCTTGTCAGCGCTCAAGTAGACTGGCTATAATTTATTCCCAACAATCCTCCCCTAAACTTGATATCTACTCTAGTAATCAAGTTTCTGAATAAACATTAAGAACTAGGAGGAATCTTACAACACTTATCATATTGGTAATAAATAAATCTGATCAAATCTTTGGCCACGTCACTTGAATAATCAATTTTCAGCTGTGTATTCTTCATCTTCTCCAAGACTTCCTTGGACATGAAATACTGACCATCTACAAGTAGATACTCAGCAAACTTTGTAGAACTCAAATAATAAATACCAGCAGCTGAATACAAACGCCATTGAAGACCACTGAGGTCATCTTCAAGATCCTTCCAAATAGCAGGATCTTCATCTCTTGGTCCACACATTCTCTTGAATGCTGACTACAGTTTTATTTCATTGACTGAAGTGGGAGCTTCAGTCTCATACTTGGCCTCTAACAACCTCCATAGGTCTACCAAGTCTTCTCTATCAAAACTTGCAAACAAAGATATAAGAGTGGTAAAAGTGTGAACCTCTTTTCCATACCTGCCAATCTTCCAAAACCCACATTCATCTTCTTCATAGCTTATAATAGTGTTTCTGGAATCAAGTGGTAACACTTGTACCATATCTAAAGCTTCCAATTGTGAAAGCTTGAGGCTCTTTCTTATAACAGCTTTACTTGGATTTAACCTATCCATATCTTTGGGAAACTCAAGAGGGACTCCCTTCTTCACAGGTCTGGGAAGAATCATTGCCTTCTTAAGCTCCATTTCTTCTGCAAGTTCTTCTTTCCTTTCATCAGATAAAAGTCTTAGAGTGTTTTCTTCCTGCACTCTTACCCAAATGGGATAAGCTTTGTACTCCAACTCTTCAAATGTCAATCCAATCAATTTCCTATAAGTCCACCATGTTCCATGACATCCGAGTAGCATGCAATACAACTCCCTTCTATCCCTTTTTCAAATTTGAGAGAACATTGCTTGCTTTGTGTTTCAGAATGACCTTGCAATCCTTTTGTACTTTGAGAAGATTCTCCAAACCCCATATCTGATCTGAAATAGTCAAATGTGGATTCTCTATACACCTATCTTCCCAAGCATGATACATCTAAACAACTTCTGGCATGTCAAAATAAACTTGCAACTTCAACTCATTCAACTTTTCTTTTGCCAACTCATCACCATACTCAAGTCTTTCTAGTTGTTCTATAATCATTACACTTGAGTCTGAACTGGCTTCATCACTTCCTTCTTGTTCTTCTGAAGTGACAACAAAAGGTGATCACCCACCTTCTTTCTTTCTTGTTCCATAATTTATACAGCCAACCTTTTATCAGACTCAATCTGTGCTGCATCCTTTGGAACATCTACTTCTACCATAATATCATTACCCTTATCTAATGGATCCAAGGTGGGTAAGAAAGACGGTAATACCTGTGAAGAAACATCTTTGATGATGGATGATGACTGGAATACATCAACCTCATCTGCAGGCCTGTCAACGCTCACTTTTGCTTTGTCAGCGCCCAAGTTACTCATGTTAGCGTTCAAATCTTGCTTGTCAACGCCCAAAGTACCTGTCTCAGCGCCTCTTGTAATTTCCTCCAACATGGCTGTAAATGACAAATTTAAGTTTGTAGGAGAGACTAGAGACGTATCAAAATATGTCTGTTTCTTCAAACTTGTTAGGGCCTCAGCACCACCCAAAGATTCACCATCATGAGAGCCCTTATCACTCACATTTATCTATTCATCCTCCCCTTTGGAAGATTCCTCCATCCCTCTCCTTGTGCTAGCATTTTCCAAAACAAAAATCCTCTCCCTCAATTTCTTGAGTTCAAGGCCTTGTGTGCTGACAACTTATACCAAGTCTGCATTTTGCTTTTGCAAGCTAATGCAGACTGTCGTCAATTCCATCAAAGTCATTGGTTCCAATCTGCCGTCTTCTAAAATGGGTATTTGACCTCCCAATTTAGATTCATTGGGCATGTATGAGGTCTTAATGATGGTAGGACTGTCTTGGGCAGCTTCTAAGCCAGAACCAATAGTCCCAGCCTCATCCATAACACCAACCACACTTGTGGTGGTGATTCTCTCTGCTACATGGCTAGGACCACTAGAGGAGAACACTCAAGTATTCCTTTGGCGTTTTTGCAACCTATATTGTGTTGGGGGAGAAGATGATGTGGATTGGGTGGATGTGGGTTGGTTAAGGGGTGTTTGGGTCTGTGAAGGATTGGTGTCAACGTTTGGAATAGGCATGTCAACGCCAACATTTAATGTGTCAGCGTCGAAGGGTTCTTGGTCAATTTGCATGTGTTGTGGTGAAGGTAATGGTTCAGATATTGGGTCAAGTTGGGGTTGTGGGTCTGGTTGGGGTTGTGCTGCTTCAATGACAGCAATCATAGCTGGGGTTAGGGGAAAGTCACGATGTAAGGGTGAGTTCATCTTTGTAAAAAATGCTTTCTTTTGCACAGGGATCTCATAAAAATAATCATGATCCCTTGTGCAGTAACTTTAGACATCAAAAACCATTTGTAAAAATCTGGGATAAGCTAAAGTCATTTTATTATTTTTACACATGCCCTCAAAAATCATTTTGGAATAAATAAACTTTTGCCCAGTAGCAATACACACAATAGCATTATCAATAGATCTATTGATCTCATTGTGTGCAGTACACTTGGGACTCAAACATTGCAAGAGGACATGTATTAGGTACTTCCAGGCTGGGGGAAACTCTTGTTTATGATATTTATTTAAAGTTCCCTCATCAGGGAAAGGATAACCCAAAGCCCTTAGTCCTTGTTCTATTTCATCAATGGGGAGGGTGGTTATACCATCCGCATCATCAAGATGCAAAGCTTGGTGAACCAAAGCTTCAATAACCACCCATGTGCGCCCATGAACAATAGATGATAATGTAGTCACTCTATTAACCGTTGAGGAACTAATAGTGTTCCAAAACTGTTTAATATGTGTGACAAGAATGAGTGGAGCATGAGAAAGAGCATACCTATTTGGGGATGCATTCAAATACGCCACCATTTGTGTGTATTGGGGAAACAGAGTGTCATCAGCTTCTAGATATGCTATCATGTTGTGTTGACTCCTGAATCCCAACTCCAAATCACTTGGTTTAAACTTTGGTGTCATTGTTGAAAGCTGTTTGAATGAATTGATAAAGATAAAGTATAGGAGAAAATATTGTTAGACAAGAATGATAGGTACCCTGTTTAAAAATAGGATCCAAATATATAGGAGAGAAATATGCATGTGATTGGTCAAAAATTAGGCAACTATTTTCAAAATACAATCATGAAAATATTGAAAAGAAATAATTTTATCTCATGCATTAAATGAAAGTTATCTGCTCCCAAAATTACGGCCCAAAAATATGTCAAAAAGTAACAACTGGGTAGGTCCCATTGAGTGTCAACGGTCAAAAATAACCCATCAACGCCCAACGTCTATATTCTTGTCAACGTTTGCCAAAGCCATGTCAGCGTCTAAATTGGTCACAACAACGCTTGGAAAAATACTTGTCAGCGTCCAAAAATAAAAATATTTAAAAATGAAAAATGACCTTAACAAAGTAATTTATCCTAGAGAAGATAACCTATAAGTTGATAATTATTATAGGGCGGCAAGCACTGTCCAGTTATGCACACTTGCTTATGCAAGATAGACATAGCAGTCCTCTAGTGTCCCTTGCTAACCAAAATTCTTAACAACTAAGTTACCTCATAAAATTCCTTGTTACTCCCAGGTAAAACCCATGATAAATTCATTCCCAAGTCTCCCAACATACCACAACCAATTCTAGGCCAAAAATGTCTTGCCAGCATGCATAGTATATCAACTTTTGCATGCTACAGTGCCTCATGATTTAGTAAAACTAACTCATACTCACCTATGGACACAATCTAGAATTGTGATAAAAGTATCATAAGGATACCCAAAAGTCCTAAAGGTTCTTAAAACCTCCCCTTAAACTATGATACATATGTTGCCAAAAATATGCATGAACATAAAAAATTTATGTCAAGATAGGAATAGAAAATTCCAACCATCATCCATAAATAAAAACATGCTCAAATGCTTCTCCAATGATCCATAAGCAACTCTGTATCCAATGGTATAATGCTAACACCACCTGCACATTTAGATTGAAAACCACAAAACTAACATTGTTGTTGACAACGCCCCGATAACACTTGTCAGCGTTAAGAAAAGCTTTGTCAACGTTAGACAAATATATTGCTGACAACGTCACAATAACACTTATCAGCGTTACAGTAACCTTTGTCAGTGTTAGAAAAATACAATGGAAAAATCTAAATTCTCAACAAGACCAAGAACAATACATTATCCTGTACATAATTTTACATAAATACCCCAAAACACATATTATGTAAGATTGATCATTCTAATACTTGTTACCAAGTATTGAAACCTTCCAGCATCAAAAGGTTTAGTTAGTAAATCTGACACATTTTCTTCTGTGTCAACCCTATCTGGTTATATTAAACCCTTTTCAAAACAATCTCTTATAAAATGGTGTCTAATATCTATGTGTTTGGTTTTAGAATGATGTACAGGATTTTTAATAAGGCATAAAGTGCTGTTATTGTCAACAAATATCTTGGTATGCATGAAATTATACCCATAGTCCAACAGCTAGTTCTGAATCCATAAGACATGTCCACAACAAGCAGCTGCAGCCACATACTCTGATTCAGTTGTAGAATTAGCCACCACTATTTGTTTCTTGCATTGCCAAGATATCAACCTGCTCCCAAGAAACTGACATCCACCAGTTGTGGATTTTCTATCAAACTTATCACCTCCATAGTCACTGTCTGAATATGCAATAAGCTCCAAAGGTGAATCTTTTGGGTTCCATAAGCCAAGACTAGGATAACATCTTAGGTACCTAAAGATCCTCTTAACATCATAAAGGTGACATTCTTTGGGAGTCACTTGATGCCGTGCACAAGCACACACAGCAAACATGATGTCACGTCTGGAGGCTGTGAGATACATCAATGAACTAATCATTGATCTATAGTGCCTGACATCAACATCCTTTCCATCTCCAATCTTTCCCCAAGGGTGTTCTCTATCCATAGGAGTAGTAGCCCTCTTTTCATGTGGAGAAAAGCCAAACTTCTTCAAGATCTCTACCACATATTTATCTTGGGAGATGAAGATACCATCTTCTTTCTGCTGAACTTGTAACCCTAGAAAAAAGTTCATCTCCCCCATTGCACTCATCTTGAATTTTTCTGTCATAAGCTTGGAGAAATCCTCACTCATCTTTGGATTTGTAGATCTAAAAATGATATCATCAACATAGACCTGAACAAGTAGAACATCCTTACCGTTCTTCTTTGTAAACAATGTCTGATCTATGGTGCCCCTCTTGAATCCATTGTGCACCAAATAAGTGGATAATGTGCCATACCATGCTCTTGGGGATTGATGAAGTCCATACATAGCCTTCTTGACTCTATACACCTTGTCTGGTTTCTCTGGATCTTCAAAACCAGGAGGCTGCATGACATACACCTCCTCAATAATTGTTCCATAGAGGAAGGCACTCTTGACATCCATTTGATAGACTGTGAAGCCCATGCAGGATGCATAGGCTAGAAAGATTCTTATAGCTTCAATCCTTGCAACTGGTGCAAAGACCTCCTCATAGTCTATCCCCTCCTCTTGTGTATATCCATGAGCCACTAATCTTGCCTTGTTTCTGACCACAATACCTCTTTCATCTCTCTTATTTATTAGAACCCATCTTGTCCCTATAGGTCTGACATATCTGGGACAATCAACCAGCTCCCAAACATCCTGAATTGCAAATTGGTGAAGCTCATCCTGCATTGCTTCCACCCAACTTGGTTCTTTGAGAGCATCAAAGATATTCTTGGGTTCCTGTTGTGACAGAAAACAGGCAAACAAACATGCTTGCACAAGAGGGGTATCAACCTTCTTGTGAATATTGGCAATAAATCCACCAAGACTTTGATGAGATCTTCTAGTCTGAACAGGAGTCATAATATCACCAATGATTTGAGAAGTGGGGTGATTCTTCATAGTAGAAGTGAGAACTCCTCCTTCAAAAAGTCTGGTGTCTTCAAACTCATTATCCATGTTGCCAATATCTTCTTCTTCAGACTCTATTTCATCAATATGAGGATGAACCTCTTCATATAAATTGGAAGGTTCACCCTGTTCAAAAGTAGAAGAGAAAAGATGCACAAATGTGTTGGCAACGCCTAAACCTTGGTTGTCAGCGTTTGGGCTAACAACGCCTGAAATGTTGTTGTCAACGTTTGAGCCATCAACGTCTGAATTTGTCCTGTCAGCGCTAGATTTGCCTTTGTCAGCGCCTGAAGGACCATGCATGTTGTTAACTGGTGATATTTGGGGACCACCATTATCCTTTCCAGCAGCAGCAGCAGCAAAAGCATCTGTCCATATAGGAATTGTGACATACTCTTGTATAGGAGAAGACTTTTCTGCTTGTGATCCAACCTCTTCATTAACCTGTGTACTTGAAACATCAACAATTTGTTCTTCCAAAACATTTGAAGTTACCTTCACAATGTCTGGATTAGTGACAAGCATATAATTTAAAGTCCTAGATAGAGGGTCCAAGTCAAACAACCAATTTGGACCACTTTCAGGATCACTAGGTTTACTCTCTAAAAACCTAACATGTACTCTTTCAAGAATATGTTTTTCCTTTTTTAAGGTAAACCCTATATCCCTTGCTCTGCACTGAATACCCCATGAAATAGCCTTCATCACCTATTGCACTAAATTTACCTAAGGCATCACTAGTGTCAAGAACAACTACATGACAACCAAAAGGTCTAAGAAAACCAATATTAGGTTTTCTTCCCCAAAGTAATTCATAAGGTGTTTTGTTCTATATCTTGTTGACCAATGCTCTATTTTGAACATAGCAAGTTGTATTCACAGCCTCAGCCCAAAAAGCTATGGGGAAATGAGCATCAGCCAACATAGTTCTGGCTGCTTCAATTAGGGTTCTATTCTTTCTTTCTGCAACCCCATTTTTCTGTGGGGTTCTAGCAACACTAAACTGCATATTAATCCCTTTCTTGGCACAAAAATCATCTAAAACTTTATTCCTAAACTCACCACCATTGTCACTTCTAAGCATTTAACTTCATTACTTGTTTTCTTTTCAATCTGGTTAATAAAATCAATCAAAGTATCTGCAGTATCACTCTTCATAGCTAAAAAGAAAGTCCAAGTAAACCTAGAAAAGTCATCTGTCATGACAAAGCAGTACGATTTACCATTTAAACTTTCTATATTAGTTGGACCAAACAAGTCCATATGCAATAAGTGAAGTGGTCTAGTACTAGAGTGCACCTGTTTAGTCTTGAATGAGACCTTGTGCTGCTTGCCTTTAAGACATGCAACACAAGAGTGGTCATTGTGGAAAGCCTTTTCAGGCAAGCCATCAACCAAGCCAAGTCTCACAAGCCTATTTATATTCTTAAAATTTATGTGCCCCAGTCTCCTGTGCCATAGATTACTCTCATCTATTAAAGCTTTAGCATAAAAACATTACATATTGTTATTCATTCTAATCCCATTCAGATTCACATTATAGATGTCTTTATGTCTAGGTGTTCTATAGTCAATATATTTCTCATCAGGGATCTTATAATCCTTGATTAACACCAAGCATTCAGTATCAGTAACCAGAACTTTATTTTTGTTATCACAAACTTGTGATACACTAAAAAGATTGTAATCAAGTTCCTTTACTAGAAATACGTTCTCAAAACGTAAGTTCTTGGTGAGAAGAGTTCCTTTGCCTGTGATAGTTCTATATCCGCCTCCAAATTAAACCTTATCACCATCCTTAATGGGAGTGAAGTTAGTTAAGTAATCTTCCTTCTCTATCATGTGCCTTGAGCATCCCCTGTCCCAATATCCATAATCATTGACCTGTTTTTGAATGCCCTGCACATAAAGAAAACAAGTTAGTTTTCTTTGGGAACCCAAGCCTTAGCAGACTTGGATTCATCTGGTTGTTCAACAAGAACAAACTTAGTTCTCATAACAACCCCTTGTTCATCCCTCTTTGGATGAAATACCCAGTTAACCCCAATAGGTTTTGTAATGACCTTTGAAATGTAATTAAATCTGTTGCAGGTCATTGAAATCCCATTATCATTAGGGTTTTGATCTTTCTTAGGTCTCCATGTCAGGCTTGAAGAAGCTTTAGACCCCTTACCCTGTGGTTGCAAATATTTAGGTCTGGTCACGTTTCTGTCAGCGTTGGATTTGGTCTTGTCAATGCTGAAATTACCCTTGTCAGCGTTGAACCTAGGGTTTGCTACATAAACCCATTGCCTGTTAGACCAAGTATTTGTCTTTTGAAATGGTCTTTGTCCATGAGTGTTAGACCCTCTTGTGAAGAACGGGGCAGGTCTAACAACTTGTGGACTTTGCTGCACACAAGGTTTGGGTCTGACAACGTTTGACTTTCTAACAGTGTTGACCTTGGAAGCGTTGACACACTTATATGCTAAATGTGAAAAGCTACCACAAGTGTAACAGGCTTTTCTAGACACAACCCTAGGTCTAGAAAAGAAGAACCTGTTCCATCATTACTAACTTGGCTTTTATGTGACCTAGTATTCCTATACATTTCTACATACTTGACACTAGGTTTTCTATCAGTGTTTGAGCCAAGGTCAACAGCCTTACCAGTGATTGGGTTTGTTACCTTAATAGGGCTTGACTCATTAGGACTTTCACATAACAAGCCACCCTTAACAAATAAGGTAGGGTTGGCTTTCTTCCATTCATTCAAGTCAGTCAACTTCTGTTGATACTCTTCAACTAGGGTAATGATTCTTGGTGGAGGAATGAATTCCTCCTCTTGGAGTTCTGGTAAACCAGTCCAAGATAGGTCCTTTTGTTGGACACCATAGAAGTCACCAGCTGGTGGTGGAACCACAGAGTAGTCTTTCATCCCAATCCCAGTCATATCCTTAGGATCCCTTTGTTTATTAACACATTCTCCTAGGGTTTGTGTGGCCTTATCAAATCTCTGAATTTTAAGGCCAACATTATCTTTATTCTTAATAGCCTCATCTAACTTAGCCTGTAACTCACCATTAATCCTTTCCATGATGCTCCTAACATCATTACTAGCATTTAACTCATGTTTTAAGATATTTATTTTGTCTTTTAAGTCAAATTCCATTTTCTTGTACTCAGAAACTGACTTCTCAGTTTGAGTGAGAGCTATTTGGTAATTAGACAGTTTGCATATTTTAGTACTCACATCATCTAATAATCTTAACACCTATTTGCTAAGTTTCTCAGTATTTAACCTACAGCCCTTACTACAAAAAGCATCATCGTATACCTCATTATATGATGAAGAGGAGGAGTGTGCCATGAGAGCATATTGGACATGCTCTTCTTCTTCAATCTCAGCAATCAAAGCTTTATCCTCTTCCACATCTTTAGCCAAATAGCTCCAATCCCATCCCATACCATCAATTTCTTGAACTGCAACCATGGCCTTAGGATCCTAAGCCTTAACAATTTGGCTTGATGGTTTGCCAGCATCAGATCTTCTAGGAGATCTGCATTCCCTCATGAAGTGCCCTATACGATGACAATTGTAGCATTCAACCTTGGATTTATCAAATCCAGCAGTGTCCTTTGCATTGAAGGTCATCTTCTTCTTAAACCTTCTATTCCACTTGTTTGCTCTTATACTAGCAAGAGCCATGTTCCACTTAATATCCATCTCTTCCAAGTGCTCATCACTTATTTGCTCAAGGTCCTCATATGTAATCACTGAACCATTGGGCAAAGAAGCAATATAAGCACATACAGTATCCAAATCCAAACCAGCCGGTTTAACTCTTGCTGAGTCACTTTTGTATGTGTCAGCATCTGAATATGAGGCATTGACAAGACATGTTCTAGCGTTGACACATGTTGAACCAGTAACTGGATGCATGTAAGAGTCCTTCTAATTGAATTGTGCTTCACTATGAGAGAAGAAGGCCATGTTGCTGTTGGTAGACTTGGTTCCATGCTCCAAAAGAGTTTCATTCTCCAACAGCCTTAGTTTGTTGTAGATATCATCAAAAGTAGAACTTTTGTGAGTGTTATTGGCAAGTATAGATCTTGCCTCAATCTTCCATGCTTCACCAAAGCTTTTAAGAAAAGTGGCAATGGTATCAACGTCACCAACTTGTGTCCCCATGAAGGACAACTTGCTTGTAAGATCAAGCAGTCTGCTTATAACACTGCTAAGCTTCTCATTAGGTTGAGCCTTGAAAACAGCATACTCATGCATGAGTTGCTTCTTCTTCTCTTCCTTACTATCTTCATTGCCACCATATGAAACTTCAAGGGCTGCCCAAAGGTCTTTTGCAGATTCATAACCTCTGTACTTATGCTGGTTCTCTGGTCCCAAAGAGAGTTTCAGAATGTTTAGGGTTTTCATATCAACCCTTTTCTTTGCTATGTCTTCAGCAGACACAGCTCTACCATCACCAGGTTTTTCTTGCTTATCTGCTTCTGAATATCCAGCAACAGCAGTTCTTGTATCAATGTCAGCAGCAACTCTTTCAGCTTTATTGAATGTGTTTCCATATTCAATTATCTCCCAGAGAGTGTAATCATAGATTCCCAGATATTGTTCAAAGTTGAATTTCCACAATTCAAAGTTGGCTGCATCAAGCATGGGAATTTTGATGTTTGGTTAAGGTGAGGAGGAGGATGTTACTTCTGGATTTGACATGATGTTTTTAGGGTTTTTGTAAAAATTAGGGTTTTGGTGATTTTAGGGTTCTTGTGTTCTTTAAGATCAAAAGTTCCTCAACAAGCTCTGATAACACTTGTTGATCCCAAACTTAGATCGATTTAGCTTTATGTATACGAGATTAGATCAAGTTATACACGTAGAGAAACCTTTGTATATGTATATGACAATCTAAGTGTTATGCGGAATTAACACTTAAACAAGAACACAAAGATGTAAACAAACTTTCACTTTGATTAATGATAACAAACTTGCTTACAATGAACGTGTTTAACTTATGAAAACTATATTTTGAACATTAACCTAAAGGTCTTCTTTTATAGACATAAGAAGCCTTGTACAATAATCTACGTATCAACTATTCTAGGTAAAGATAAATATAGAAAATACATTGTTGTTCCTATCTTTACTAGAAGTAATCTAGAACATAATAAACGCGTAGATCATATCCTTCCATCAGTGCTTGTCTTCAATGTATCAACGCTTCACTTCTTCTTGTCAATGTTTGATCTGTCAGCGTTTGTTTTCTTCTTATCAACGCTTGTTTTACTCTTGTCAGCGCTCAAGTAGACTGGCTATAATTTATTCCCAACACACTCAAGTAATACTATTATAAAATACATACCTAAAACCCACTAACTTATGATAGTTCTTATAAAATAAGTTATACACTTTGATAAATAAATGTGAAATTTTATAAAATTACAAACTCAAATGTTTTCTAAAGTTATAAAACTATATATATAAGTTTTACGTCTTTTCGGCTAAAACCGAAAGATTAACGTTTTCGCCAAATAAAACTTAGACGGTCGGACCCGTCTAATGTAACATTTTTATAACTCATATACTGATATGTGAATACATTTGACAAGTAAAAACCGATAAACCCTAGCTTTATAACTTATGGACCATAATGGGCAAAAGTAGCCTTATTAGACCATTAGCCCAACTAGTTTGGCTTAACACAAATGGACTTACTCATGGGCTTAACCCACTTGGGCCCAACATATGAGTGTACGCCTGGTATTAAAAGTATAAATGGGCTAATATAATGAATTGAACTCTTAATGGGCTTATTGGGCCTTAATATGTAATGAGTTGAAACTAGTTTAACTAGTCTAAATTGACTAACACATAACAACTATAATGTTGTATGAAGAGATAAAATCCCACTTGATCATCATCATACTTATGATATCATCATATATACATAACCATTATTTCTATAAATTCATTGGACAAGAGTCTAAGACGAGTATTATTTGTCTAAGTTTCCGTGATTGAAGCACGTACCATACATCCAAATCGTCGATAACCCGCGTTTCCTAATCAAAGTGAGTTCATAGACTCACACTCTTTTAAATGTTTTATGAAATTTTTTAAAAACCCACGAGGGAGACAACATGTTAGTTTTAATAAAAATAGGACATCAGTTATCCCGATTATTTGCTTATTGATATGGACCTGAATGATTATATGACCCGATGAATGATTATATGACCCGATGAATGAAATGAAATGGATTATTATTAGTTAGGTTATGTCACTAAAAGTCCCATTAGCATGAATTGTGAACTACCGGGATTTGGTAGACGCTTATGCATATAATAGTACTATTTGGGGAAGATCACCCCAGTTCGCGCCTTGACGGTTGATCCCCATCGTGCCACATTGATTGGTAAGCGAATTTATGTATGAGAAGATTTATATAAACGTGATTATTGTGACGACACGCTGTTTTAGATGGACAAATGAATTTCGGGTTAGCTACCCGTTGTTTGTTATAGTAAGGTAGCAATGTCATGCGGCTTATAATAATCCAATAATGAAAATACTGATATACGAATTGAATTATGATATATTTCCTGACTAGCAATACGAGGTCTTATTATTGATATTATGTTCATGTTTTGGTTTTACATAACCATTATCATATAACGGTTTTTATTAAACTTTATTCAACGTTATAAAACGTATTGTATGATGTTTTTACGACAATGGTTCGTATAATGGTTTTGAAGGCAGAAGCCTATATTATGATTTACGACTAAGAGTTGTATAAAATGTCTTTGGCCTATTTTATGGCCTATTACAAAGATTTGTACAAAATGATTTTCGGTAATAATTATATACCGATGATATATTAATGGTTTTTAATAAACTCTATGAATTCACTCGGCGTTTTCGCTGACCTTTTTAACATGTTTTATCTAAGGTACTTGAAGGTAATTCTCGGGAAGACGACAAGAATTTATGGCCCGCATCCAAATAAAATTTCCATTCAAATGTTATGTAGAATTGTATGAAATACTATGACTTAAGACCTATGTAATTTTTTATGAATGAAAAATGCTTTATTATTAAACGACGCGATTCTTAAGCGTTGTCTATGATTTGAGTAATGTGCTATCCCGTAACACCAACGACTCTTCCGCTGAACTAAAGTATGAATATTTGGGGGTGTTACAGTTTGGTATTAGAGCTCTCGTTATAGAGAACGAAAGATTTTTAAAACCAAGGTTTTGAATAAAACATTTCAAAATCTTTTAACTATAAACATTTTTCTCAAAATGTCTAAAAATCTTTTGACTATAACGGTGCCGAAGAATTCTCGAGTTACCGACAAGGCCAGACTGAGAAGTGTTATTTTAATATATATATATATATATATATATATATATATATATATATATATATATATATATATATATATATATATATATATATATGTATATATATATATATATATATATATATATATATATATATATATATATATATATATATATATATATATATATATATATATATATATATATATATATATATATATATATATATATATATATATATATATATATATATATATATATATATATATATATATATATATATATATATATATATATATATAAAACTCGGATTATATATATATATATATGTTGTAATTTGATTATGTTGGAAATACGTTTTACGTATTAAGAAGGATCGGTCACTCCAACAATAGTCCATGTAATAGCTCGTAGTTTAGTTATTGATCTTTATTTAACAAACAAACCAAAGCCTAGCCTACAACATGTGTAGGCCGGCCCAAATGTAAGCCCAAGTCCATGACAAGGGCTTGGGTATATAAACCCTCTCCTTATATGGAGAGGGTGTGTAGTTATTCATTTTTCACATAGTAAACATAAGTTTCTCTCTCTAGAATTGTGTGTAATCCACCATCTCTCTATCTCTTTCTCTCTCTAAAACATAAGCAAGATTTACACTTCTACAAATGGTATCAAGAGCTTGGGATGAAATATAGGTTGGTACTTGTGTTGTTTATGCTTTCTTATGCATAACGTGTGGTTTTGATTATTTTTTACCGAATCATCAAAAAAAATTCGTGTTTGTTTGTGTACTATAAATTCGAATACATTCTTTAATCATGTCGTAGTGATTTTGGTATATTGGTTTTGATTAAAACACAAGTCTTTTGGATCAAAAGTTGGGAAATTTCTTGTTTTTCAAACTTTCCGAAATTCTTGCAAGTGTTTCCATTAGAAAGTACAAGACTGTGTGGTTTGATCGCAATAACCTATTGGTTCTACTTTGCGATCACTCGATTTCGACACCTTATTCCAACGTGACATTCCGATCTAACATTGCGATCTGGGATTCCGACGGGTTTAAGGAATCTTGAGTCGTTACTATGTCCAGTTTATTTTAGCTATATTCCGATCTGGACATTTCGATAGTGGCATTTCGATCTGGACATTCCGATAGTGACATTTCGATCTGGACATTCCGATAGTGACATTCCGATCTGGATATTCAGATAGTGTGACATTCCGATCTGGACATTCTGATAGTGGCATTCCGATCTGGACATTAAGATAGTGTGACATTCCGATCTGGACTTTCCGGTAGTGACATTCCGATACCAGCAACATTCCGACAGAAAAGAGTATTCCGACAGAAATCAACATTTGGACAATCCAAAAATTATTCCTTAAAAAATTTCGAACAAACTTGCAGTTTGTGTGTGTAATTTTGACTTGGAATTTTTGGTTTATCGAGAACATATTTTAGGGGATTTTAACATTCTTTCTTGACTTTAACACAACACAACACAAAAACACTTAACCTCATTTCATTGGTCGATCAACGTTTGTAAATCTTAACTTATCAAAATGGAGTACACATCTCTTACGGATAAGTCCATCCTCTCGGGTACGGATAATTGTCCACCAATGTTGGAGAAGTCTATGTACGAGGATTGGACTTCCCGAATGGAACTTTATATGTTGAACAAGGAGAATGGACATCTTATTTGGGCATCGGTGCTCAATGGACCATTAGATTATGGTACAGTGACGGAAGGTACAACTACTCGTCCTCGCACAACGGGTGAATTGACTGGAGATATGAAGATTCAAGATAAATGTGATAAGTATGCTACAAACATCATTCTCCAAGCCCTTCCTCCAGATGTCTACAAACTCGTCAGCAAACATAAAGTCGCCAAAGAGTTATGGGATAGAATTCGGGTTCTAATGCAAGGCACCTCGTTAACTAAACAAGAACGAGAGTGTAAGCTTTATGATACTTTTGATAAGTTTCCCTATGTGCCAGGGGAGACTCTCAATGACTACTATCTGAGATTTACCCGATTGTTGAATGAGCTAAATATCGATGGCATGGCAATTCCAACCTTTCAATTGAACACCAAGTATTTGAACACTCTTCCTTCAGAATGGAAAAAATACGTGACGGATGTTAAATTGGCTAAGGACTTGCATAACACCAATGTGGATCAACTTCAAGCTTTTCTTCAACAACACGAATGCCATGTCGTTGAGGCTCAGTTGTCTAAACCTCAAGTTCATGATCCACTTGCCATGTATGCTTCTCAACAAAACATGGCTTATACTTATCAACAACCATCATACTTGCAGCAACCACCACCACACACCTATCAGCAACCACAGCAACCATCTTATCAACCACCGATGATGCCACAGCAAGCATTTCAACCAAGTGTTCATCAACAATCTTTTCCATAGCAACCAACATATCAGACATCACCATCACAAGCCAACACTTCTCCAATGGGCTATACTCCTCAGCAAGGATATTTTCCAATAGAAGCACAACCAGCACAATCTTTCTACTCTAATGAACTTCCACCAATCCAAGCACCCGTCTTTACTCCAAATGATACGCCAGCTGATGTACTAAACCATCTCACTGCCTACTTGTCAAAACTTGTTGCAACTACAGGATTTCCACCAACAAACAATCAGCTCCGCACCTCTTCAAATCCTCGACAACAAGCTACTGTTCAAGATGGTCAAGTAACAGTGCAACCTATTCAGGGAAGGCAAAATTCATATGGACCTCCTACAAAGACAGTGAATGCTCAAGCTGTGAATTCACAAGCTAATGGAAATGGAAGTCCCATTGGTCCTTAAAAGGTTGTGACTTGCTACAATTGCCGAGGACAAGGTCATATGGCTAGGCAATGCACTCAGCCGAAAAGGAGAAGGGATGATGCATGGTTTCGTGAGAAGATGTATTTGGTTGATGCTTAGTCTAAGGGGAAGATTTTGGATTCAGAGGAGTTAACATTTCTTGCAGACCCAGGGGCAACAGATACTGAAGGCATTGAAGTCGTTTCTACTTCTAATGCAGCTTATCAAGCAGATGATCTTGACGCTTATGATTCAGATTGTGATGACATTCACTCTGCCCAAGCTGCTCTCGTTGCTAATCTCTCTCACTACGGTTCTGATGTCGTCAGTGAGGTACCAACCACATCTAATAATATTGATGATCACCAACATCAAGTTGGGCATGAAAATGACAACCTCGAACAGCATTCGGGGACTAGTAACTCAAATGATGTGGTACCCAATCCTACACATTTGAGTGAACCTCAACCAAATGCTACGACGGGTATGGAATCTTATGCTCAACATGATTTGGTCATGGTGCCTAAACATATTATTGATCAAATGCATATGGCCCTCAGACAATCCGTAGATTCCAATTCCACCCTAACTGCTGAGCTTGCGTTGCATAAAGAAAAAGTCAAAACTTTTGAAATGGTCCCTCAAGCAGAAAAAATAACATGTTATGAATTTGACTATTTTCGTTTTGAAAATATTGAACAATTGAAAGAAATAGAATCATTAAAAGCTAATCTTTCCAATGAATTAAAAGCAAAATAGTCGGTTGTCAATGATTTTCAAAAACTTAAAATGGATTTCGAAACTCTCGAGTCTAAAAAGTTTGAATCGGAAATTAACGCTACCAAACTTCTTAAATTCAAAGAACAACAGCTTTTAAAACAATACGCTTCCATAGAAGGTTCATCTTTTAACTAAATCATTTAAAGAACTCGAACTTAAGCGTCTTCAAGATTTACCACCTAATCCCGGTTATGCAAAACAAGCTCAGGAATATATTCCGTATCTTTATGATATGACCCTAATTGGCAAATCGAAAGAAGCACCTTTTGTTCGTAGTACTGAGGAGACACGGTCACTTGCGGAAGAAACTCATTCTAAAATGCTTTCAAAATTCCATACTAAAAAGACCCGCATTCGCTTACAAAAGGAATTAGCTGAATTGACAGTTCTTGTGCCCCAAAGTTTGTCAAATGAAAACTCTCCTAGTACGTCTCCTAGACTTGTCAAAACGGAATTAACAATGTTAATTCCACCGGTAAGTAAGGTGTCCGTTAACTTAAATGCGGTACACCAACACTTAGCCGATTTTGACAAGGTCATTTTGGAACGTACGACGGCTTCGGCCATAACGGAAGGTGAATGTAATTTTGAGCACACTAGAGCTGCGTTTCGAGACGAAATTGTTCCGTTTGTAAAGAATGTTAAGGCTTGTCTTAGTAATCTTGATCAAGATTTGCTTTTGGAAATAGAATAAGTTAGACGTGTTTTCAATGAAATGGATGATGCTTATGAAAACAGTTTACTTGAAATAGAACGGGTTTCATGCCAAAATGATCAGCTTCTGAAGCAAGTGATGTCTCATGATATAGTTTCCGTCTGTGTGAATAAAAGTGTTGATAATGATTCTATTGTGCATAATGTTGAATCTGTGGATAATATGGTAGATAGTACTGGTCACGAATCTGACGCTAAATTTTTAAAGCTTCAAGATACATATTCTTCGCTTTCAAAACGTTTTGATGAGATTCAAACACATTGTATTTCGCTTGAATGCAAGCAACAATTTATTCAAGAAATCTTTGAAACGTCATTCGAAGGTGTTAATATCGATGATGCAAACTTTGAAACGAATTTTCGATTGAATTTACAATCAAAACAGCGTCAGCCAAGTGACAAAGTTGCTAAATCTTTGCCGATAGAAATAGAGAAATCTAAGGAGCTTAACTGTGTGAACGTACTTGAGGCCGATGAGAATTTTAAACTTGATCTAGATAATCGAGTTTCCAAGATTTGTCCAAAGTTGATAACTTAAAACAGAAAGATACACGACTCTACGATCCAGTAAAGCCCGCATGTGTTGATAACACTGCACAGAATCGATCATTGATTCAACAATTGAATCGAAAGTCGGTGGAATTATCTGATTTGAGGGAACAAATTTGTGATAAGAATTTGGTCTTGGCTGAGTTAAAGGAAACACTTTGTACTCTAAAAGGTAAGAATGATGTGGATAATGCAGCCACTGTCTCAGCATCGTCCTCTAGTGCAATCAAAAGGAACCTTATAGCAGTCACACCATTTAATAAGCGCCCTGGGACTAAACCATCTCAAACTTTGGTCACTAAAGATAAGGCGGAATCAAAACCAGCTTCTAATATTCCCGTGTTGCCTTCTACAGGAGTAAGCACCACTACTAAGGCTCAAAGATCTAAGCTTAAAAGAAACAAGAAGAATGATAGGATCTTGCCCCCATCTAGTAGTCAAGTGAAGAAGAAAGTAGAAGCCCATCCTAGGAATGTTATTTCTGTTTTAAATAAAAAGAATCATGTAGCTAAACCTAAAGGCTCTGCGGTTGTGCAGCATTCTAAGCCTACTGTGAATTCTAATTTGAAATGTTGGAATTGCAATGAATGTATGTTTTCTAGTCGTCATGATTCTTGCCTTATTAACCATGTGAATGAGATGCATGCCCGGAAAAATGGATTAGAATGGAAACCGACTGGGAAAGTGTTAACCCACGTTGGTTGGTTGTGGCGCCTGATGTGTCGTGATGTGTATAGTGATCATTTGATATACGTTATAGGGTAAATTAGAAAATTACCTTTAGGAAAAAGTAATAGACTAATAATACCAATGACGAATTCAATTAAACACGTGAGTGAGTTGAGTTCGTTGTACACGAAGATCTTATGAATTTGAGACGTTTTGCTTTGATTTGGACAATTGAATCGAATTGGTTTTCGGTTTTTTTAAACTACAATTTAAATCTACAAATTTTAAACTATTTGAATTTATCCTAAAGTGCATGAATCGTAAAACCCCGCAATATTTAAAATCTACAATTAATTAATTACTTAAAAATTAACACTATTTAAGATTTTCATCTATTTAAAAATCTATAAAATAAATCTATTAAATAAAAATAAATTTTAAACTAATATACTTTAAAAACTAATAATCTATATTAAAAATACACTTAAAACAATTTTATTTAAAAACTACTTTTATATAAATTTAAAATTATAAAAATCTATTTAATTAAAAATAAACTAATTAAACTTTTTAAATTTAATAAAAACAATTTTTTATTATTTTTATTTATTTATTATTTTTTTACACTATTAAAAATATTGGAAAACAAAATAAACTACTTTTATAAAATCATTAATTAAATTTATATTTAAACGTAAATGAAGTAAAAGAAACGTTACTAATTTAAATCTGTCAAAACTGAGTACACTATATTAAGCAATAAACGAGATATAAACTCAAAAGGGCATGAAGCCCAATTGGTAAACACGCTGGTCTGCTAACCAGCAGGTCTCGAGGTCGAAACCCATAAGTGACATATTTTTTGATTTATTTCTTTTTGATAGTTTGTGAAAGATTCAGTCTCAGGAGAGACTTTTTGAAAGCTTATATGCTTATAAGCTGTTAGTAAACAGCTTTTTGAGCTTAACAGATCAGTTGATCTGATAAGCTTATACAAGAACAATTAACAGTAGGAATTTAAATGAAATAAAAATCAATCAAGAAAAGGAAACAGTTAACATATCAGTACAACATCAGCAGATCCTAAGTTTATAAAAATATCAGTAACAATTAACTATAGCAGATGACTTAAGCAAACGAAACCATTAAGTTACACAAATCACCTAAACATTTAACTCATATAAGATAAAACAATAATAAGATAAAACAATAAGTCTAGCAGAAATACAGCAAAAGATATTCTTATACAGATTCAACTCAATCCAGTTTTAATTACAGACCCTGCATATTAGACTTAACTTCCACAGATTTACACCATTCTCCAAACTCATTATCAACAAGAATCAAGATTGAACCATATTAAATTTATCATTTAGAAGATTTAACTTCAATCAATTCCCATCAAAACAGCATAGCTACTAAGCACTTACAGCAAACTAAAACTCTTAATATCAGATCATTAAACAGTAATCAAATCAAAACGAACCAAACCAACTAAGAACATTTAAATCGATATACATGTTAAGTTTAAACTTCGAACAATGAAAAGCAGTCATACATTCACAAACAATCTATAAACTTTCACACTACTTAAAATAGTATCATTAAACAATCAATTCCTAAATCAGATAAAGATAAACACAACTTACTAAAAATTTATCCTAATAAGCAGATTTAACAAAACTTATAAAATTAAACATAAAATTAAAAGGGAATAACACCTTTTGATGAACCCATTGGGAAGTAGGTCAGCGCTGTGCTGCCTAAGAACCAAACCAATACCACCATTAACACCCTTCGGATCACCAACCATCTCCATCAAAGTTAAATGTTCCGAGCAGATCTTTTTAGACTTTTCCAGTAGGGAAAAGCTTAATCCAAACTTTACTTTAATATTAAATACAAACTATTATTTAGCTTATATCCAATATCATAAACCTTACCCTTGTGAAACAGTAATCAAGATTAATTCATAAAATCAATTTTAACAGTAAAGAAAAAGAGACGAGACACGAATTGAATTAAATAGACTGATCTTTTATTAATTTTCAAGAAATTATACAAAGCTTTAATAAAAAGAAATACAACATTAAAATCCTACAACTATTTCTACAGAGTAATTTTTAAGTAAAAGAAAGGATGAAATTACAAGATAAATTGGGGGTTTTTATAGCCTCCCCAAGGGCTTGCTGATGACGAATATTCGGATGTTCTTGGGAATATCCTTCTTCAATCTTGGCCATTAGATCTTTATTCTTCCTTCTCTCTTCTGTGAGGCTTTAATCTGATGGTTGAGATGACTCAATCTAGCACACGGATTGCCAACGTGGCATCCGCGTGCTAGTTGTGTTTCTTTTATGCCCTTTGATTGGTTGAATAGGAGGATTGAGGTGTTGCTTCCAATGATGAGATGACACGTATCTCTGCTCGTTCCATCCTCTCTTCCTTAAAAATTGGGGGAATTAATTCCCCCACACGTGATTAACACGTGAGATTAAAAGCCCTAAATTTAATTGGCTTTTTACCATTTAGGGTTTGTGGTGAATAGTAAGTATTTGCAGGTTATTTGGGGAAGAAAGAAAATGGAGAAGATGGTTTACATAGGTTTTATCGTTGGATTTATTTATTTAAGAGAGAAAGTGAATGAATGGGATAAAAAACAAAACGTGTGAATGGGATGTGATGGGGTCGGTTTTAATTTATTTAATGGAAAAGAATGAGTGGAGTAAAAGTGACGTGTGAGGATAAATGGGTTGGTACAATTGAGGAAAACGTGTGGTGTTAACACGTTTATAAACGTGAGAGGGTAAACGAATAAATTTATTTGTGAATTTGTGAAAGGTAAAATGGAACATGTGAGAAAATGAGTTTTGATACGTTTTATAACTTTTCAATGAAAACAAACCTAGGCCCATCAGTTTAATTTCGTTTCATGTTCCATAAACATTGGGCTTGAGCCCAAATGATATCTCCCATCCGTTTATAATTTCATTTTGGGCCTAATGGACTTTCAACCAACAAGTGAACTTAATCTTGAATCATAAATGGGCTATTGAGCCCATTTCCCAAATATGGGTCCCACTAAGCCCGTTTTCTCGATAGATGATTAAATCCTCTAAAGTCGAGCTTGATTTTGGCTTCTTTGATCTTTTTCTTCAAACTCGTGTCGATATTTGCCGGTTTTTGTGAACTTGGTACCTACACACATTCAAACAAGAAACAAGCGTATACAAGGCATATTTGATACATTCCATGCATAATTTCATCGTTTTAAGCTACAAATGATATGAGTAATTAAGCTCATATCAAATTCCCCCATGCTAAGCAATTGTCGTGTCCTCACGCAATGATAAAATAAAACTACAACTACACCATTATTCATCTTTTGACAACTTATTTAGCAAAGACATAATGTAATGCTTTCATTATTGAAAAATAACTTTAAGGATCATAAAAATCAAATAGATTCATCGTCCCCGACCTTTCACTTTTCCATGCCAAGTGCGAAAACAAGATCATTGTTATTATAAGTTGGTAGACTAACATGAACTCATGTGGGCCAATTATTCACTTAGACTCCCTTATTCCTAAGTGTATCTCTTATATTTTATTGTTGTCTTGAATGATCACGAGGATGCATTGTTGACTTATTTCGATAATTTATTAGGCCTAAAATAAAGTGAACGATTTAATCAATAGTTAGCTAATGGACAAAATCTTTTAAAATTGCTTCTCGGGATCTCATAAAGTTCATATCTTGGCATAACTTGCTTCGCGATTTGAGACCTTTCTCGGACCGATATTTGGCAGCGACTTTATACTTCCAACCTTGAGAGACATTCATGAAATAATGGTCTTCTCTTCATATAGGAATTTCTTCACTTGTGTTTTGAGAGATTCATACTTGGACCACGACTTCTTCATTTTTCTCCAATCTTTCCTTGGGATTTTGATATACAACGATCCACCTCCTTTTTGGACTTGGCTTCATTTATCCTCATACCTTATTATGGTCTTTTTGGATAGACTCCTCCATGACTTTTTGGGAGTAATTCCTTTTCGTCGTGTGTCTCGATCCTTCGTATTGATTTTCGATAAATGATTCTTCACATCACTTGAGATATTTAGCAATAAAACATAGCCCTCATGTCTTGTTAGGACCTTTTTGGACTCGCCAATCTTCGCATCCCGCTTCAATAAGTTATGCCTTGGCTATGAACTCTAATCCATACCGAGCAACTTTTAAAAGATCTTGGGCTAGAAGCTAAGTAACTTTTCAAATCGTTCAACCTTGTTTATTGCAATTAAATTTATTAACAAGCGATGGGAGAATAGGCTTATAATTAACTCACATAAATTCCCGAAAGAATACCAAACTTATAATTGGCTCTATCATCTCTTGTGCTCCATATTGTAAAATTTCAAGAATGTGAAATCAATTGATACTTAGCCTATTAAATCAAAATTTTGGGTTTTCAAGTCATCTATAGGATCTTGCATCTTCTTATACTTTTGCAAGTTTTAGAATTTGCGTTTTAAAGTTCCTTTGATAGACGACTTTCTAGGATCAATTATAGGAGCTTGCGAAAAGTTCTTGTTCTTAACTCGTATGAATTAAGACTTTCGCGTTTTAAAGCTCCTTATATAATAGCCTAGCAAAACTTAATTCAAATACGTTAAGGAAAAGCTAAGGTTAAAAACCAAGTCGAGTAAAAAACTATCCTTATTTTCACCAACGGAAAGCCTACATTCGTGTCAAAAGCACTTATTTTATTTATTAAAACTTAAAAAATAACACAAAAAATTTAAATTTTTTATGAAAAATGAGAAAAACAATACGTTTAGACACGACAAAAGCAATTGCAAGCGATTATATCGATTGACTCCCCCATGCTAAAACCAAACATTGACCTCAATGTTTCTTAGCTCAAGAGTGACACCCCTTGCTAAAACACGAAGAGTCTAATGCAAATTCCTAGCATGGAAAGAGCACACAAATCTATAAGCCGTTTATTAATTATGCCTCAAGATAAAACGTTAGTCGATAAAAATCAAGGGATAGAAAGAGTGTGCCCCTTTTTGGCATTCAAAGAATGAAAGATCAAGTGCACCGGCAAATACCAAACACGAGAATATTCAAATATTAGGGTCATACCTAAGATCACAACACAACAAATCACGAGCACGAGCTTGAAAGATCAAGCCTTATTAGGTGTTAGAAAAATAGAAAGAAGATAGAATATACTCGTTTTTGTTAACCGAGTCATGAGCTCGACTCGATCCCCGCATTCATTGGTCCTTAGGGAAAAAGGTGAAAACCGGCATATTGGAGTAAAAACCAACATAAAGCACGATGTCGGGGTCAAAGATTACATCCTCGTTGTCAGATGACAAACGGAAGGATAAAACTTTAACACAAATCTCTAACAAGAGATGGTAGTCACAACAAATGGTATGGATGTAGCATGCTCCCCGAGATAAACTCGCACCAAGATGATTAAAAAGTCTTTCAATTATTGCATTGGTGAAAGGCCGAGATTTCCCTAAATCAACGATTCTGGGATCGAATACCTCGTCCTCGGTGGAGAAAGGAATGGACAACAAGGTGTCGTCCCCCCATGCTAATCCTAAATCATATGAAGCACATGGTAATGGTGGATAAAAGTCTCAACACTAGTAGTTTCAACTTGCTTGACTTTGTCGACCTTTTCACTCTTAGGAATGTGAACAAAGGGGTCATGGTACTCAATATGAGTCACATGAAAAACCCGCACATTAAGATCAACGCGAGTGGGAGGGAGATTGGGAATAAATAAATTTTCTCCATCCGGGTCGACATACTCATCATCACAAAAGGTGTGATATGGAGGAGGTATGATGTTCTCAAAATCCTCTTGAAACAATGGATTATTTTTCATTGAAGCTTCAAAGAGAGGATTTGAGTAAGTCACAAAAGTGTCGTCATCCTTGTCATCACAAGAAATTTCCGACAAAGTATCGAGTGTATCACACTCGGATACAAGATCATCATTCTCATTAGAAGGCAATTCATCAGCGAATTCCTCGAGAATGGTAGGTAAAACACGAGAATCACGCTCGATCTCGAGATCGGAAACGTCTTCACTTCCCCGTGGAAGTGGATCAATGATAGCAAAAAGTTCATCGACGAACTTATCCAACGAATAGTCACTAACCTCACTCGGTGTAAAGCTAGGAATCAAAGGCTCTTCAATTGAAGATTGTGCCTTAGGAACATCAACATGATCCTTAGAAGAGAGTGAAAATGAGTCCATCTTCAAAGATTGTTGAATTAAAGAAATATCACTCTCGGGATCAAAATTCTTACTATCAAACTCACTAGCATCAAATGGTGCACTAAGGTATTCATCAATTTGTTTTTTAATATTAGAAATTTCATCCTCGTGTGGAGTGAGTGTAGATGAGGTAACATTACAACATGATTCAACAAAATTAGGTCTATCAATTTCCATATTTTCCAATTTCTTAGGAACCAATCTTGGAATTTTTTCCGGTTTGAAAATCATATGTTTATCCCCATGAAACAATTTAAGCTCCCCTTCTTTCAAATCAACTAAAACACCGGCCGTACACAATAATGGTCGTCCTAAAATTATAGGCGCACGAGGATTCGGCTCATAATCAATGATAGCAAAATCGGCTAGGTAAACGAACTCCCCCACTTTAACAATGACATTTTCCGCTATACCAACCGGATGGGTGGTAGTACCATTAGCAAGCTCAATGATCATTCGAGTGGGCATAAGTCGCAAATAGTCAAGAGTTTTCCAAATGGACAAGGGAATTACGTTAATACTAGCTCCTAGATCGGCTAGAGCTTTGTATTCCC
>JANFOE010002462.1:2500-59705 GCA_025667525.1 Glebionis coronaria | reverse complement strand
TATATATATATATATATATATATATATATATATATATATATATATATATATATATATATATATATATATATATATATATATATATATATATATATATATATATATATATATATATATATATATATATATATATATATATATTATATATATATATATATATATATATATATATATATATATATATATATATATATATATATATATATATATATATAGATATATATATATATATATATATATATATATATATATATATATATATATATATATATATATATATATATATATATATATATATATATATATATATATATATATATATATATATATATATATATATATATATATACTAGTGGCAAAACCCGTCCGATGGACGGGTATAACTTCTTATTGTCGTTTAACTTTTTTTATTCGATAAATATTTGTTTGTAATGTCTGATTGGCCGGTATGACTTTTGATTATTGTTTAATTTTTTTATTTTTGTTGTTGTTTGTGTTGCTTTTTAATGAAATTATTTTTTTGTACATGTATATTTTAAAATTAGAGTATGAGTTGCCTATTTATTTATTTTAGTATATTAGTGTGATGGTAGTTATTCTTTTAGTATATTAGTGTGATACGATTTCGTAGTTCAATGCTTGATGAGAGTGCATAAATTCTTGGGTGATTTTCTCGTTTTTATATTTTAGACACTACATATAGTTGTTATAGTTGTTTTAGTGAGAATACCTTAGCAGCAAAGCCCGTAGCCTTATGATATCGCTAATAAAATAAGTTATAAAGATACTATAATGTTTATCGGATGAATTAAGAATAAAAAAAATCAAATCACATCAAATAAGAGAAAATAAAAGCTACAAAATAGTCCGTAAGAAAAAAGGGAAATGCTAACAACAACCATAAGGGTTGGTGTGACAATCCGTCAATTTATGATTGATATTTTATTCTCAAATATTATTTGAAAATATTATTTTAATGATACAATATGAACTCACTTATTTTTGGGAAGAAATTTGGATTTACGTCTTGGAGTAGCATCGACTACGTCTAAACCGGAGGATTCAACGTTACGTGCTTACGTTTACATACACCGTCCTTGGTGACAGTCCGACATTTCAGAAAATAAATTTATCCATGAATATTATTTTGGAGTTTTAAATTTGTGTTGGTTCATAAACTCACAAATTTACGAGAAGAGATTAGGACTTACGATTTTATTTTAACGTCCTTTACGACTAAACCGGAAACCTTCGGATTACGTATTTACGTTTTCGAACTCCGTTTTTGATGAGACATTTTTTATTGGATTCGTTTTGTGACGTTGATTCATAATTTATAAAAACGTTCTTCGTAAAACGACCCGAGGGCACGCAAATCGAGGAAACTAGAATCGAGGAGTACCCGTAAATAAATGGGGATGAGACAAGTGGGACACTTGCCCCACCCCCGAAACCGGCCAAGCTTTAGCTACAACACATCATATGATGTGTCAAAGTGTAGCTTAACACTTACATGTGTAAGTAAGCTTACACATTAAGCTACTTCTACCACAAAAACTAACAACCTCAAACCACTAGTATCATTCTACCACATGCAAAACCACACATTTTCTCTCATCTCCCCATTGTTTGCCGTCCACCCCTCTTTCACAAACACCCATTTCATACAAAATTTAACCACAAAACATATGTTATAATTAACATATGTTAATCTCCATCCAAAAAGATGAAGATTGGTGTAAGTTATAACATAAAAGGAGGAGTTTCCATGGAGTATTAGGGCTGATTTTCCACAAGGTTTCTATGAAGAATGGTGGTCATGAAGGTGGTCTTGGTGCATCATAAGTTTCTCCATCCAAAACCATGCCAAACTCATAACCTACATCAAGTTGGTGGTATAAAGATTGTCCTCCTCAACTTCTTGTTATTTTGATTATGTAAACATGTATTTTATTTCCTATTCTATATATTTATGATGATTATATGATGATAAAAATGTTATGTGGGGATTTGTTGTTGATAATCATGGATAAAAAGGTGAAAAACCATAAGAAACAAGGTTGAAATCTTGGTTAAATTTAATTGCTGTATAAAACAGTAAATAAGTAAGTCATAAACTGATAAAAAGATGAAGTGGAATAGATTTAAAGTAAGCTATGGGTCTTTTATACATGTGAGAATTGGCCATGCAATGGAATCAAAATAATGAGTGAGATATGATCAAAACAAGTTTAAGGTATAAATCTGAGGTTACTGTTTTGGACGATTTTTAGAAAATATTTAGAAGATGATTCAACAGTAGTTATAGAAGAGTTAAATGTAGCACATATCATGTAGTTTATGTGATAAAGATTTGAGCTTCTATCTCCATATAAAACTCAAGATATGGCAGTTTTGGTGAAGATGAAGTTAAAAATCAGATTTTTGGAAATTAAAGAATAATACTATTATATAAGCACTCAAAATTTTAATGTATAAAATATAAATTAAAACCCACTAACTTATGGATTCTATTTATATAAATATATAAAAGGTGTAATAAGTGTATAAATGATAAAAATGGAAACTTGTTAAGTTTTATAAGTTATAAAACTATAAACATGATTTTTACGACTTTTTCGGCTATTGCCGTAAAATTAACGTTTTTGTTAAATAAAACTTAGATGGTTGGACCCGTCTAATGAAAACTTTATAAAACTTATATACTGATATATAGACATGTATAACAAGTAAAAACCGATAAAACCCGAACTATAGGGCATACGGACATTAACAAGTTAAATAAACATATTGGACTAATAAATGGACTAAATAGGATAAAAACTTGTAAAAAGAATCTATTGGGCTTAACCCATTTAGGCCCAACTTGGAAAGTATACATACTGATAATATAGGTACAAAATGGATTAAAATAAGTTAAATAACTTATAATAGGCTTATTGAACCTAAAACACGTAAATGGGTAAAACGAGAAAACTAGTATAAAAGTTATCGACACATAGCACAAAAATGAGTAAATGAGAATATGTAAACCCACTTGATCATCATATATATATATAATCATCATATGTATACATAATTAATATTTTTATAAAGTCATTGGACAAAAGTCTAAGACGAGTATTATTTGTCTAGGTTTCCGTGATTGAAGCACGTACCGTACGTCCGAATCGTCGATAACCCGCCTTCCCACATCAACGTGAGTTCATAGCCTCGCACTCTTTTAAATGTTTTATAAATGCTTTATAAACCCGCGAGGGAGATAACATGTTAGTTTTTAATAAAAGTTTGGACACCATTTGTCCCGATTGTTTGTTTATTGATTTTGGACCCGAATGATTGAATGACCCGATTGTATGACCCGATAAATGATTAATGGACCCGATAGATGAAATAAAATGGATTATTAAAGTTAGGTTATGTCACTAAAAGTCCCATTAGCATGAATTGTGAACTACCGGGATTTGGTAGACGCTTATGCATTTAATAGTACTATTTGGGGACGATCACCCCAGTTCGCGCCTTGACGGTTGATCCCCGTCGTGCCACATTGATTGGTAAGCGAATTTATGTATGAGAAGATTTCCATAGCGTGACCTTTGTGACGACACGCTACTTTAGATGGGCAAAATTGGTATCGGGTTAGCTACCCGTTGTTGGTTTAGTAAGGTAACAATGTCATGCGGCTTATAATAATCCAAGTTTACAAAATAATATTAGACGCTTCGAATTACGATGTATTGCCTGACTAGCAATACAGGGTCATACTATTGATATTATGTTTGTATTTTGGTTTTCATAACCATATTCATATAACGGTTTTTATTTGATTTTATACAACGTCATAAGACGTATTGTATGATGTTTTTACGACATTGGCTCGTATAATAATTTTTAAGGCAAATGCCTATATTATGATTTTCGATAAGGATTTGTTTAAAATGACTTTGGCTATTTTATGGCCTATTATAAAGATTTGTATAAAATGATTTTGGCTATTTTACGGCCTATTACAATGATTTGAACGAATTGATTTTTGGTACTAATTTTATACCAAAGTTATATTGATGGAATTTATTAAACTCTATGAATTCACTCGGCGTTATCGCTGACCTTTTCTTTTAACATGTCTTATCTCAGGTACTTGAAGGTAATTCTCGGGAAGACAACAAGAATTCATGGCCCGCACCTAAACAATATTTTCCATTCAAATACTTGTAAAACTTTGTATTAAATGTAATGACTTGGGACCGATGTAACTTTGATATTTATGAATGGAAATGCTTTATAAAATAAACGACGTGATTTTTATGTCTATGATGTGAGTAATGTGCTATCCCGTAACACCAACGAGTCTTCCGCTGTATTGAGTTGTATAAATTTGGGGGTGTTACAGTTTGGTACCAGAGCTCTCGTTATAGAGAACGAAAGATTTTTAAAACCAAAGGTTTTGAATAAAACATTTCAAAATCTTTTAACCAAAAACATTTTTCTAAAAATGTCTAAAAATCTTTTGACTATAACGGTGCCGAAGAATTCCCGAGTTACCGACAAGGCCAAGACTGAGAAGTGTTATTTTAATATATATATATATATAACTTGGATTATATATATATGATGTAATTTTATTACATGATTGTTTGATGATTATTTTGATTTTTATACGAGGTATTTATACGACGTAGATTGTCACAAGTAACCCTAACTCCCCTAGTAAATTAATCGAAGCTATTCTCGTAGGAATTCTAAGCTATCCTAGATCTAAACCAAGTTGTGGATATTCATGATCCCAACAAATGGTTGATATTCGTAGAAATGTAGATATTAGTTGATTGTGATATTAAGAAGAATTGGCGAGATTAAATCTGATACCGATGTTATGACGATCTTCTCTTATAGAGTGGAGTTTGACAAAACGTTACCACCTAGGAAGATGTCATCTGATTAGTTGTCATCCAATTCTTAAATTGAAATCGAAAGGGTGAATGTTGCACTTGAGGCTGTTATTGGAACCATTACCCAAAAGCCTCATGCCACTAGTACCTTTCCGAGAAGTATAATTGAATGTGTGAGTCATCCCATACTAGTGACTCATTTGATAATTGTTGTTGTAAGAGCTAATAGGATTGGAAATTAAGTGTTGATTTATATTGAGATTGTATTGCCTTTACAAGGCCGAAGAATAAGATTGAAAGTATTGGAGATTGAGGTAGGATATCGAATTGAGTATAAAATTGGTTGAAACTTGAATAAATAAAAGTAAAACTTAACCTATATGGAATATGAGATTGTTAAGAGGAAGTCGTTAAGTTTTGTGAATGAATTATAAGGTTTTAATTGATTGTAGGTTTGTGTTAAGGGTTGTTCCTAGGCCATTGTCCACTAATGAGGATGCCCAGTGTCCAAGAAATAAATTGAAGAAATCTTCTTCTGAATTGGGACCGATGGATCTTCCGGGACAGATGGGACACCTAATGACTCTTGTAGATTAGTATTCATTGTGGTATCTTTTAAAAATCCCTAACTTAACTGAGATATCAGTTGGTAGGATGAGTTTTGAGAATTGTATGACATAGTGACACGTAATGTGTTACGGTTCAATTTTGACTTGTTTGTGATTAATGAAAAAGACTACCTTTGATTGCTAAATCCTACATGTATCGATGTTATCTATCTTTTATTGCTTCATCCTAATGTTCGCATTAGTGATGCAACCATTGAGCAAGTACTCATCTCTGTTTGAGTTACATTGTGGATTAATCTTTTTGAGTGCCATCGAGATCATGAACCTCATGATTATTTGGCTAAGCTCATTTCCTATTATATTGTAGTTAGTTCTTGGTGAACAAGCTTTCATCACTCTTCTGCAGATCACACATTGTTTTTATAAGTTAAAACAATATCCTTTGAGAAAATTTAATTTTCATCACAATAAGGATTATTCAAAGTGAGGTTTATAAGTGATTGTTATCGAAATGAGGTTGTTTATAAAGTACTCTGGAAAACCTAATTGTTTTCATAACAAAGAAAATCCTTGTAAATTTATTTTGATTCTTATTTAAGAATTAAGCATGAAAATGTTTTTATTATAAACATGATGATAAAGCTTTGACGAACTGAGTATTGCATCGTTAATCTTGAAATTGTATATAGTTGCGCGCCTACATACAATTTGAAATGGACCATGCAAGGCTGATTAGTAGTCACCATAAAACTGATTAATAAACACTAAATATTCTTTGAAGATTTTGAAAGATTAAGATTTATGAGATCTGCAAGAAGTGAAAAATAGGGACATAATGTTAGGAACATCTACATATGTGCCTGTGCCATCTATTCTTCTGAGTCGAATTTACTCATCTATGGAAATTGTCTTATTTGACAATTGACAATTCTTTCTTGTTCAATTCTCCCGTAGTGAGATTCTTAGGAAAAGTATTTGATTATCGAGTGTTGATACCCGACTGGATGTATTGACGTTCTTATCATTTCTTATGATTTGATTTCTTTTGAATGACCTGGGTAACGATCCGAGGAACTTTCGAATGCGTACTCGAATTATGAAAACATGGGATATATTCATATTCATTAAATGTTTTCGTCTGTATCTGATTTGAATTTCTCTCGCGCAGATTATGCGTTGACCTTACTCTTTAGATAATAGTTATGTCTCCTGATATCCCTGAAATTGTGAAGGATTATGAATTATTATTAGTCTTTTGAGAAGTTCACATCTTATCGACGGCAATGCAACCAGAAAGTTGATAGTGCCAATAGAATGGATTGATTCTGACATGACGACATTGTCTTAATTGATGGGAACTCGAGTAGAATTACCCTAAATGATAAGATGTTGATTATCAAAAGTGATCTAAATAATTCTTGATGGATGACCATATCCTGTATTAAGACTTGAAATCTATACCGTAAATGGTTATGAATTAGTTATAGATATTGTAATCTAGAAGAACCTAAGATGAAATTATTAAAAGATGTTTATCTTATCTGAAACTTTCGGAGGTATTTGTTGGTGAATTACCTAGACTTTCGCCATTAAGGAAAGTAGAATTTGGTATTTGATTATATTTCCGGTGCTGCACCTGTGACTTGTGCACTGTACGGCAGCACCATCTGAATTAAAGGAATTACCGTACAACTAAGAAAGTTGTCGGAGAAAGATTTTATTATACCAAGCCTGTCATCCTGAAGAGCTATGGTGTTATCTTTCCTTATATTTATAGATTACTGTGACTGAGTAAATTGACAATCGAAAACGATATCCATAACTCGAAATGGAAGAATTGTTCGATCATTTACAAGGTTCTAGCAAATTTGATCCATGGCATGGTTATCATCAACTTCGCATCTGCGAAAGAAATTATCTATTCCAATCATCACATCCCGAACTTGTGATGAACGTTATGAGTTTCACGTGATGTCGTTTGGATTGACAATGCACATGTAGTATTCATAATTATGATGAATCACGTGTGTAGGCTGTAATTTGATAAATTCATGCTCGTGATCATTAAGAACTACATGTTTGTTTATCAGAATAAGAATGAGTTAATAATTATTCATAGATTGCCCTGAATTGGCCGAACAGTGTAAACCTGAACCTTGAATAATTAACACGTGATTAAAGACTTGAACCTTTACATGATTAGACTATGTGATTAAAAGGATAATGGAATATAAATTGACTCTTCAAAAAAAAATTAAGAGCCCTTTTAAGACTTTGGATTTTACCAAAAAGAAATGGAAATATGTTTTGACAAATGTTTTAACAAAGGATTTTAAGGAATTATTCCCTTATACACAAACCATTTAACTAAACTTCTGTTTAGGGGTAAATGTTTGTGTATACCTCAAGATAACCTAAAAGGGATTGAGGAAACCATTTGAACCATGATTTGAAATTTGAAACGACAATTTTTACTTTTCAACTAAGAAAACTTTGACCAAAGTATAAACAAAGGTTTTTCGAACATTTACGAAATCTTATTAAATATTTTCGATAAATCAACAAAAATCTTGTTAATTAAATTCAAGTTATTTTTGAACATTTTATATAATTGGTCGAACTAAGAAATTTAAATTTTTTTTTACGTTTACGTTTCATAAAAATTTAATAATTATTATTTTAATTGTAATAATTATCGACGCTTTAAACGCCGGATTGAGAAAAACTGATAAAAATGATAGATAAGACGAAACTGAAACTTAGAAAATATGAAGAAAGGTGAATGTAATTACTGACGCATAATATAGAAAGAATATCTGAGTGAATTGTGGACATGATAATTATATCATCATGAGAAGTGAATATAGATACCGAGGCATTATGTATAAAAGATAAAGAACCAGTTAGGACATGTTCCTTAATAATGAAGGTGCAAAATAAATTGCCGAACGATATAAAAATAAACAATGTTTGTAAAAAAAAAAAAAAAGGGATAAATATAAATAGTGAAGGGTTCCACGGCTAATGTAAACCATTAAAATTGAGAAGCCGATGGCGTTAAATGTTTTAAAAGGCCGTTTATGGTTGCCTAAATATGAAGGCTAATGAGATATAGTTATGTTGGAATTTGTAAGTATAAGTATTCTATTTATGTCATTTATGACTAAAAGTATCTTTGTCTGAAGAAGTTGTACTGATGGCAATTATGAAGGCAGACATCGCCTCATACATTAGTAAACGTCTAGCTATTGCAAAGGTCATCATCTGAATTTGATTCGATTTGGGTCATCGTCGACAGACTGACCAAATCTGCTAATATCATTCTCGATAATGATAAATGCAAAAGAGTTATATAAACATAGTGTGCCTGTATAGATCATCTATATATCAAGATCTTCGCTTCGCATCGAATTTCTAGAGATTTGCTCAGAATTCATTGAGAACGAACCTTGATGAGAGTACTATGTACCATCCCAAATCGAAGGGACGAGGTAAAGTAACGATACAGAGTAATATAAGTGTTGTTTTATGTTTGAATGATTGACCTTTGGTAATAGACCGTATAACCGTTTTCCTCTAGAGAGATTATCTTTGATAATCATCGTATTAGGATTGAGATCGAATCTTGTTAGGATCTGAATCTTAGAGCATCTGTAAGCAGGAGTTGAGATAAAGACACCCGACATACACCCATTGTGAGTTGGACATGTCTCTTAGGTTTAAGGTTTCCTATGATAGCGAACCTATCCTTGCAAAATACCCGACCCGCGAGATCTGAAATGAATACTGAAATTAGGATTTGATTAATGACAGCCGGTAGTGGGCAGGAGGTTATGTGAATGTGAAATGTAGATCTTGAAGTGCCAAATGGGTAGCGAAGTTATGCCACAATTTTTAACCTTGGAAAAATGAATTCATGATCTGACAAATCATGGGATATAAGTCCCCGTTGTATGGAACCATTGAGATGATGTAAAAGTTGGGATTGAAAGGCATATAAGCTGGATCTACCCTAGGACTTCAAAGACTGCTTGAATTATGTTTCGTAAATCGAACTTGATGGAATATCTATCAAGTGAAAATCTGATTGTTCTTAGTAAAGCTTAGATCGGCGAAAAGTTGCATTCATCAGAAACCCGTGAACATCATGGATAGAGAAAGTAAGCCAACATTTAGCCTGATCTTATTCCCATAGTTATGTTTGATGAAACTCGCGTATTGTAACGAATTGCACTTGTGAGAAAAGACCGAATGTGGAGGAAATACCCACATGGCTTTAACTCTATAAGAAGCGAGTAGTAAGGTAAGATGATCTTTGAGGATAAAGATCCTGTTTAGGGGTAAATGCTGTGACAATCCGTCAATTTATGATTGATATTTTATTCTCAAATATTATTTGAAAATATTATTTTAATGATACAATATGAACTCACTTATTTTTGGGAAGAAATTTGGATTTACGTCTTGGAGTAGCATCGACTACGTCTAAACCGGAGGATTCAACGTTACGTGCTTACGTTTACATACACCGTCCTTGGTGACAGTCCGACATTTCAGAAAATAAATTTATCCATGAATATTATTTTGGAGTTTTAAATTTGTGTTGGTTCATAAACTCACAAATTTACGAGAAGAGATTAGGACTTACGATTTTATTTTAACGTCCTTTACGACTAAAACGGAAACCTTAGGATTACGTATTTACGTTTTCGAACTCCGTTTTTGATGAGACAATTTTTATTGGATTCGTTTTGTGACGTTGATTCATAATTTATAAAAACGTTTTTCGTAAAACGACCCGAGGGCACGCAAATCGAGGAAACTAGAATCGAGGAGTACCCGTAAATAAATGGGGATGAGACAAGTGGGACACTTGTCCCACCCCCAAAACCGGCCAAGCTTTAGCTACAACACATCATATGATGTGTCAAAGTGTAGCTTAACACTTACATGTGTAAGTAAGCTTACACATTAAGCTACTTCTACCACAAAAACTAACAACCTCAAACCACTAGTATCATTCTACCACATGCAAAACCACACATTTTCTCTCATCTCCCCATTGTTTGCCGTCCACCCCTCTTTCACAAACACCCATTTCATACAAAATTTAACCACAAAACATATGTTATAATTAACATATGTTAATCTCCATCCAAAAAGATGAAGATTGGTGTAAGTTATAACATCAAAGGAGGAGTTTCCATGGAGTATTAGGGCTGATTTTCCACAAGGTTTCTATGAAGAATGGTGGTCATGAAGGTGGTCTTGGTGCATCATAAGTTTCTCCATCCAAAACCATGCCAAACTCATAACCTACATCAAGTTGGTGGTATAAAGATTGTCCTCCTCAACTTCTTGTTATTTTGATTATGTAAACATGTATTTTATTTCCTATTGTATATATTTATGATGATTATATGATGATAAAAATGTTATGTGGGGATTTGTTGTTGATAATCATGGATAAAAAGGTGAAAAACCATAAGAAACAAGGTTGAAATCTTGGTTAAATTTAATTGCTGTATAAAACAGTAAAGAAGTAAGTCATAAACTGATAATATGATGAAGTGGAATAGATTTACAGTAAGCTATGGGTCTTGTATACATGTGAGAGTTGGCAATGCAATGGAATCAAAATAATGAGTGAGATATGATCAAAACAAGTTTAAGGTATAAATCTGAGGTTACTGTTTTGGACGATTTTTAGAAAATATTTAGAAGATGATTCAACAGTAGCTATAGAAGCGTTAAATGTAGCACATATCATGTAGTTTATGTGATAAAAATTTGAGCTTCTATCTCTATATAGAACTCAAGATATGGCAGTTTTGGTGAAAATGAAGTTAAAAATCAGATTTTTGGAAATTAAAGAATAATACTATTATATAAGCACTCAAAATTTTAATGTATAAAATATAAATTAAAACCCACTAACTTATGGATTCTATTTATATAAATATATAAAAGGTTTAATAAGTGTATAAATGATAAAAATGGAAACTTGTTAAGTTTTATAAGTTATAAAACTATAAACATGATTTTTACGACTTTTTCGGCTATTGCCGTAAAATTAACGTTTTTGTTAAATAAAACTTAGATGATTGGACCCGTCTAATGAAAACTTTATAAAACTTATATACTGATATATAGACATGTATAACAAGTAAAAACCGATAAAACCCGAACTATAGGGCATACGGATATTAACAAGTTAAATAAACATATTGGACTAATAAATGGACTAAATAGGATAAAAACTTGTAAAAAGAATCTATTGGGCTTAACCCATTTAGGCCCAACTTGGAAAGTATACATACTGATAATATAGGTACAAAATGGATTAAAATAAGTTAAATAACTTATAATAGGCTTATTGAACCTAAAACACGTAAATGGGTAAAACGAGAAAACTAGTATAAAAGTTATCGACACATAGCACAAAAATGAGTAAATGAGAATATGTAAACCCACTTGATCATCATATATATATATAATCATCATATGTATACATAATTGATATTTTTATAAAGTCATTGGACAAAAGTCTAAGACGAGTATTATTTGTCTAGGTTTCCGTGATTGAAGCACGTACCGTACTTCCGAATCGCCGATAACCCGCCTTCCCACATCAACGTGAGTTCATAGCCTCGCACTCTTTTAAATGTTTTATAAATGCTTTATAAACCCGCGAGGGAGATAACATGTTAGTTTTTAATAAAAGTTTGGACACCATTTGTCCCGATTGTTTGTTTATTGATTTTGGACCCGAATGATTGAATGACCCGATTGTATGACCCGATAAATGATTAATGGACCCGATAGATGAAATAAAATGGATTATTAAAGTTAGGTTATGTCACTAAAAGTCCCATTAGCATGAATTGTGAACTACCGGGATTTGGTAGACGCTTATGCATTTAATAGTACTATTTGGAGACGATCACCCCAGTTCGCGCCTTGACGGTTGATCCCCGTCATGCCACATTGATTGGTAAGCGAATTTATGTATGAGAAGATTTCCATAGCGTGACCTTTGTGACGACACGCTACTTTAGATGGGCAAAATTGGTATCGGGTTAGCTACCCGTTGTTGGTTTAGTAAGGTAACAATGTCATGCGGCTTATAATAATCCAAGTTTACAAAATAATATTAGACGCTTCGAATTACGATGTATTGCCTGACTAGCAATACAGGGTCATACTATTGATATTATGTTTGTATTTTGGTTTTCATAACCATATTCATATAACGGTTTTTATTTGATTTTATACAACGTCATAAGACGTATTGTATGATGTTTTTACGACATTGGCTCGTATAATAATTTTTAAGGCAAATGCCTATATTATGATTTTCGATAAGGATTTGTATAAAATGACTTTGGCTATTTTATGGCCTATTACAAAGATTTGTATAAAATGATTTTGGCTATTTTACGGCCTATTACAATGATTTGAACGAATTGATTTTTGGTACTAATTTTATACCAAAGTTATATTGATGGAATTTATTAAACTCTATGAATTCACTCGGCGTTATCGCTGACCTTTTCTTTTAACATGTCTTATCTCAGGTACTTGAAGGTAATTCTCGGGAAGACAACAAGAATTCATGGCCCGCACCTAAACAATATTTTCCATTCAAATACTTGTAAAACTTTGTATGAAATGTAATGACTTGGGACCGATGTAACTTTGATATTTATGAATGGAAATGCTTTATAAAATAAACGACGCGATTTTTATGCGTTGTCTATGATGTGAGTAATGTGCTATCCCGTAACACCAACGAGTCTTCCGCTGTATTGAGTTGTATAAATTTGGGGGTGTTACAGTTGGCATTTAGCAAACACTTTTATCTTTAAAGTTGTTATTAGCAAACCTAAATGATAAATAATGCATTAGGCCAATATAAAAATATATCACCTTCTTTATCCGAAAAATATACATAAAACTCTTGCGTGTTGAACACATGATAGCAACCATTTCAAATATAAAATATTCATCATACTTACAACACTATAAAGAATTAGGACCATAACAACACCTTATAAGATAAAAGTGTAACATAAAGTATGTCTGTTGCGAATTACTTATACACATAAGCTACCGAGTTGAGTGACTTGAAAACGACTACGAAAACTCATGGAGACCAAACTTTGATTCTATGAATTATATAAAAACTGTCAAAAAACTTCTTGGTACATCCTTTCCAACGATCCACTAAAAAACAAAGTCGGTTTGATATGTTATTCTTATGTAAATTTTACGATTATGGATAGTATGTGAAATACACATCGCATTAACTCTTTTTTGTTTGTCACATACGCATGTTGTTATATAGCACTGGTGAGATTCTTGTTTTATCAGCTCTCAACACACACGTACACCAGCACATAATGAATATGTTTCTTTGGTCCTTTATTGAGAACTTTTGAATTGTTTTATAAGTTGTAGGAAGAGATGGACTGAAAGGATCGTTATTGGTGGTCATCATACAGTAAATGCATAGCATTTACTGAGATGGATTCTTTTGAGGTACCCCTGTACAGAATCATGGATCACGGTAAGAGTACAATTGGTTCTAAGGTTCAAGAAGAACACGCTTACCCTTTCGTCGGGGCCTCAAATGTCAAAGTTCGTCTAGGGGTTGCTCCTGTTATTGGAGGGTCCGTGACTTGGATGGATATTTGTTGCGGTGGAAATCCTGATGATGAATATTTGGCCAGTCAACTGGATGCATGGAAATATCCTTGTTGCACAAGTATTAAAAGGTCTCATTCCAAACTTAAGCTCATTAAGTTCGATATTAAAACAGGACAAGGTAAATGTATCCTGGTTGAAGAACATGACATGTGGATTAATCTACATGATTGCTTCACGCCTTTGGATAAGGACAGTTGTTGACCCGTCTTTCTTAAGAGCTGTCTTCATTTTTTCAAGGCGGACCCTTCATCAACAAAGATTGTAACTATGTATACTACGACACATTCAATATAGATATACATACAAGGCTATCAAAAATGATACTGTATTCAACCACTGTTATTAAATATAGAAATTAGATTAATAAGGAGTTATGCCGACCTGAATTTCATATTCTGATAGCAAATCGTGTGCACCTCGATCAGGAGAACTTTTTAGGTTATATAGAAAATTAAATATTAGTTTACATAAATGCAAGAAAATTAAATATTAGTTGAAAATTAAATATTAGAAAATTAAATATTAGTTGAATTTCTAAATATTGAACGTATGTGGATCCAACACCAACATGTATTAACGGATACTATTACAAAATTTATGACACATCCTTACTAAATTGGATGTGAAAAAAGTAAGTAATAAAAACGACACTAATAGTATTTTTTATTAATTTTTATTAAAAAGAGTCATTAAAAATGATTTTTATCAACTCCTAATAAAAAGAAAAAATTAAGTAATTGAAACTAAAAGTCTACTCTTTTTTAATATTTAGAGTATGTTTGGCACCAAGCTTATGAAGAGATTATAATTTAATTTTTTTGAAAAAATAAGTCAATTAAAAAAAATATTTGTTTGGCATATCAGCTTATAAAATTTTATAAAAAAAATAATCTCTTAAAATCAAAAGCTGAATGATATAGCTTATAAAAATAATTTTTTTATTATCTCCAGCACCATCTTCATTTTGAGCACCATCTCCAGTTTCAGTAATAATAAACAAAAATACAAAACTTTTAATCACTTTTTTTTAGTAGGTAAAAGATGGGGGTTTCTTTTACCTACTTTAAATATATATTTAAAGTGTTCCGTAAGAAAAATTAATAACGACTTAAATAAATATTTATTTTATTATAAGCATAACTTTTAGTAAGTAAAAAAAAATTATTATTATTTTTTTAGAACGGCACCTCAATCTCACTGTTTAGTAAATAAATGTTTTTTATTTTATAACATACATAGTTCACAAAGATGAAATTCGTTAAAGCCTTAAGTTATAGTCTTGGCAAGAAACTAATAATGGGATTACATAAGTCACAAAAGTGATTATGAAAAATCACATTCAATTCATTTTACTAAAAACTACTTCAACATATCCTCGTAAAAAAACAAAAAAACATGAACTATGTATGCACATCATGTTTTGTACGAATCCTTAATTGCGTATTTGAAAACCATTAGCAAGTTCTTACATTCTTAGACTAACCACAAATGTTTAGTGCCTGCACGAATCAGTTTAAGAATTAAAAAGTGATGCTTGACATTCTTAGAAGCAAGAATTGGTAAAATTTGGTAAAGGAATTGTAATTGATAAAATTTTGACGTGTTTGTTTTTAACAATTAATGAGTTTGTTATTTTTAATAGAAAAATTACTTTGGGTTTATACATGTTTTATCTAAGAAAATCAATGGTTTTTTTATCATTGTACCAAACTTCTTATTGTAAACACCATGATCATTACAACGTACATATGCTTCAAGTGATTTATACCCTGTTTGACTTGGGCTGAGACAAAAAAAACATTACAACGAAACCATTTATAATTCATGAAACTACAACCTAAGTATATTTTTTGATGAAAGGTACATAAAAAAATGACAAACAGCTAGTGGTTCCACCTTTTCGGTTATACAACCATCCAACCCACCAAATCTGCCAATTTCAATCAAAGCTGGAGGATACTACAACTTGATGTAGCTTTATGTCACAATGCATGTAGAGAGAATAGCTTGCATCTAACTTAAAGTATTAAACAAATCTGAAGTACATCATTATTACCTTGAATCCGCTTATGCTTGAGTGAGACTTTTGGTTAAACTTTATACTTCCTGTAAGCTAACGACTTTGACGTACCTCCGCCAGCATAGGTTGAACATCCTCAGCCACCGCCTGGATATAGGAGAGACATAACAGACAAACAACATAGGTTATATCGATTATTTAAAGTGTTACCTATAAAATGTTCTACTTATGCTGATTTGGGTTATTTCTATGCTGCAGTTGTGTATCTGTTACTCAAGGTTGTTGTTGACTGGCTGGAGGGCCACATCATCTATCTAGAGCATCATGAGACTGCATTGGTTATTGATTGGGATTGATTATTACATATTAGCTTTTATCAGCTAATTACTCAAGTGTATGAAATAAGTAGTAATATTGATTCCAACTACTTAGTTTTAACAAAGACAATCTGCAAAAAGAACATGGATTCAATCTTACTTATGTTCTTTCACCTTTTAACCTAACAGGTCTGCTAAAACTATAGTCCTAAATTGTTAAGCCTCCTATAAACTGTGAGCTCTTTCAACTATTTCACCAACCTTACCTTTTTCTTTGTTTGCTCATCAATAATCGGACAAATGACGTTTACATCCCTGATTAATAAGTTCGGTAAATTAAGTTCAAAGGTAAATAAATCAAATGGGTTAATATTTTTCAAAGCGTATTTGTAGTGTATACACTCCCAATAAGTCAAATGGGTTAAGCACCGAGAATAATGAAATATTTTTAGCTTCTCTATAATGTTCTACAATTTTTGCTCATGTTTACTTCTAGCTTTTAGAAGCTAAAGCAAGGTAAATTGAAGGAGCTTACTTGGAACACTCGGTTAAAATAAACCACCGCTCATGCGAAAAAATCATGTAATTCCTACTACCATGACCCACTGAAATCATCTGTCATAAGCCCCGTGATGAACCTCCACCACCATCCCGCACACCACCAAAACCAGTGCAATCTTGACGAACAGCTAGACTATGATCACGATTGCGAGTTCAGATTATTATTCCCTCGTGGAAGACCAACCACAGCTTGAGATGTGGTCGAACCAATAGAGCCAAATCTTCCAAGCTTTACTTTCCATGATGGACAACCCGCTGAAATATTTGATTATATTTTGATCAAAGCCACATATCTGTATCACATACAACCTTAGTTTAATAATCAATATACTAATTATAGATTTAGCAAAACTTTAGCTAACCAAGTGATCATATAATTTTTGTATTACCTCGACCATGCCCATAACAGATTCTGTTGTAGTTTGTAAAACTTATATTACAATAAGTTGTAAGTTGTATCTAATAAGACACGAAAGGTGCAAATAAAACTTTAACTGAGCCCTGTTTGGTTCTTCGCAAAGATGATAAGTCTGATCTTAAGTTTATGACCGTTATAAGTTATTTTATGCTAATTAAAAGATGCATTTTAAATGACTTCCAAAATTGCTTGATACCAGAGTGAACATACGATTCTGGCTGACGATTGAGCCATCGGGTCTCCAAGCTTTGCCACAAATTTGCTACTGCTGCTGGACTTATCCTTGCTAGCTAACCCAAACACCCCTTTGATAATTTTTCCCAATCTTTAATGGTAATCAGTTCTAAAAAATAAACAATGTCCATTGGTTGCAGAAACTATGATATGCTCATCTTTTAAGCTTAACTTTTTAAACAGAAACTTAAGGTAATATTATCATGGGAAAAAAACATGATATTAAACCTGAAAAACTGCTTCGCAAATATCATCACTATTCATAAACCGCGGATGCCAGTAATATTTAGATGTGAAACAACTACGAAGTATCTGTTGATGGTATTGTGATATTAAAAAACCGATAAACCTTGTAAAGCATTTATAGATTTCGGCTCAAAGAGTCGATGTTTTCACAACCTAGAAGAACAACACAAAAGATAACTGTAATATATATGTATATTAAGTGGTCTTTTATCCTAATACTAAGACCACTTCAGCAGCTACTATTAAACAGAATGTCAATCCTTTGTTTTAGTGCATAGCTGATTGTGTGCTTCTCCTGGCTTACAATCAACCCCATGTTCATTCGAGCAACACAGATATGTTGATGAACTGGTGTATATAGTCCTGGTGTGATGGTAGCGTCATATTTTCAAACTTCACCTGAGGTGTCGTACCAAACGTGAAGTACAACAGGTCCTAACTTATTAGATACTACATCACATTTAATAATGAAAAATATCACCATCAACAATTACTCTAGAATATGGCGTTGTAATGTAATGCGAGATATGGCTAAAGCTATCAAGTATAATCCAAAAGAGTTGTAAAAAGCATTTTTGTAGCTTAGCATGATCGCGGTTCTAAATGTAAATGATTTTAAGGATGGATTTACATATGGTTTTCTCAACTCAACATTGTATCACCGTGTGGTCATTTTTACTTAAGTGTGATTTGCCAAGCATTTATTGCATTTGTGATTCGCCGTCGCTGCTGGAACCAATTTGGTTCCTGAATTATGGGGAAAAGTATTTTACTCGCATTTTTCACATTTAGAAACATGGTACAGTCAAGAAGCTCAATCTAAAGTTATTAGCTATACATGCTTGTAGTCTGGCCTCTAACAATACCAATTACTGAGTAAATCTACTATTTAAGTGAAAATGTAAAAAGCATTATTCATAGAGAATTAGATAAAGCTTAAGTTACTACAAAAGCATTAAAGAAGCATGTCTTCTGTTGAGAAATTTCTAGTGTAGGATTATCTGGTTGCGATAATCAACATACCTTCGCAATACCTTCAGGTCCGCCAAGAGTCACAAATAGCCATGATAGTTTACGGAAAAGACCTTTGTACTTGGTAAATTCTCCAAAATATACCCATCTTTTGTCACCTCCATATGTCTTTTTCGATAAAACCGCAACTTCTGCATGAGTTAACAATGTATCACTCGCAAAACCTTTAGCATTTCCTCTCACAAATTTGTAACAATTCTGATGCAACAGCCCTCCAACTAAACATTTTGCTGAATTTATTGCCTTCAAACTTTTCAATCGCTGCAAAAAAAAATCATTAAAGGATTGTCTCGTCAATCCTCACATGCTCTAACTACACAAAAATATTCAAAAACGTTTTTATTGACGAATATAAGTTTAGAGGGTGTTTGGGAAAAAGCTTATTCAAGTACTTATATGTTGTTTTTTAGCATATAACGGATTTAATGATATACCTCTTAAAGGTAATAAGATCATGAAGAACTTGAAGTGTATCTTGTGTCTACCCAACATTATAAGTTCTGCATTCACACATCAACAAAGACAATTGTTATTAGGATGTAGAACACAATTAATGTAGAGACTGTATAGGTCAAAGCTTTCAATGTTTTGGGTGATATTTACTTCTGGCAGTAGCGTGACTTACCTGGTGCATCTCGTGTGTGTTTGCTAGCTTGCGTCTGATTATCATTAGCGGTAGAAAATATGTGCATAATAAATAAATAAACTAACATAAGAATAACAAATAAACAACGAATTATACTAAGGTACACTAACGGAATACAGGATTATACCAGCAAGATCCTTATTAAGACGAAACTAACAGAATACAGGATTACCTTCAAACCCGTCGTAGAGCTAAGATTCGTTTATAAGTGAAGCTTTGATAACAAAGTTTTTTAAGTGAAATCAATACTCATACCAATCCTAGAGCTAAGGTTTAGTATTCTGGTCTCGATAGTCGAACTCTAATTACAAATGCAAAAAGGCACACATTGTGGCTAGAGGCATAATCTTTGATCAGCTCTCGCTTCATAGGCGCTTATCTCCAAACGCAATATGATTTATAGCCGTACCAAATGTTTTTGCCTATTCATGAATCGGGTCTGTATTTAAATTTAAATATAAAGCTAACTGAAGTAGAAATATTTAAGAAGCATTACCTGTATATTAGAGATGTTCTCGCGGTTCCAGAGTAAGAAGCGTCTGCAACAAAAACATGCGCGTCTTACCCACTCCCACCTACAGGTTCCAGCATGTACCCTCAGTTCATAAACCGAACAGCACACCCTTATTGTATGCAATATCCTCCACCACCCATGCCTAGTGTTCAACCTACGTATCCACCGCCTCCATATCCCTATTTATTGTATTATGGTGTCCTCATCCTCTACGTACCTCCTACAACCAATATGGACCAACCATTCACAAATCATTGGTAATGTTCCATGGGCGTTGAATCCAGCTCCTCCTCCCCTGTCCACTGTACCAGCTGATACAAATGCATTTGGCGCTAATGCAGAACTTGAGAAGTTCATGGCAATGACGAAATGATAGTTCTCTTCCTGCATTCATGTTATATGGTAAGTCGTGATACTTATAGCATCTCCAATGTATGCTCTAAAGTTGCACCAGTTTTGGTTTTCACTCCAATCTAAACATTAAATATTTACCGAAATTCTTTTGATACTATCCTATTATTAAGGTATGATATAAAAAAGGTTTCAAATAAAGCTTTTATAAAATAGCTAAATAGAGAGCTGCATACAGAGCCTTACAAAAAAATATTACATAGTATTAAGCTAAGAGAACTGAGCTTGATATAAGAGGAATCTGCTACACCATCCAGGAAATCCTCACTTCCATCTACCTTACATGATGAAATTATCTATCTATTTTCAGCTAGATGAAATTGATAGCAAATTCAAATACTGTTATTTAATGACCAACAAACTCACCTTACACTTGCAAACAAACTCAACCTTTTACTAACTCACCTTAGGTCAGTCTGTTATTAGCATGAAGAGATCACAAGCTTTCAAGGATAGAAGAAAAGATATACTATTCAGTTAAGATTTTATAGAAAAATAAAAAAGTACCTTACAATATGTCCTTGCCAAATTAGCTGATATATCAAGGAGTTTTTTAGTGTCATCAGAAGAAGTGATCACTGCACCACGTGCTACTTTATAAGAAGTAATTACAGACTGATAATCACATCTTGCCTCATTAACATCCCAAGAAGATTGTGACATTCAGGATACTTGGGAGCGTGATGTAAGGCCTGACGTATGGGTCCAAACACCTTTGACGATGAAAGTTGACCATAAAGCAGCGCAATATTTGGAAGACCCATTTGAAATTCTGGAAGCTGAACATAAATGATTTTGTAAGTCCATAAAACATTAGCAACGCAAGATTTGAAAGACCCATTTGAAATTCTGGAAGCTGAACACAAATGATTTTGTAAGTCCATAAAACTTTGTAGGCTTATGGAAGTCCTTAAGGATGAAAAAAGAATGTCAACAATGACATTAAAAAGTTTTCCTAATAGAAATTTTAACCTTTCTCCTCATCTCGTGGGGATACATAAAACGTTTTTTCAACAGCCTTAGGGTTGTAACTATTGGTTCCCACATCTCCATTTGGATATTCATGTTTCCCTTAGAGATCTTGGATTCCGGTCTACGATTATTAAACCGCTTAGGTTCCTCAGTTTTTGAGGTTCTCTTAAACGTTTCAGACGGACTTAATAATCCATTTGATATAGACTTGTCGTCTGCATCCATATCAGAATCATGAGCGTTCTCGTCCAAGTCACTTGCATATCTGCTGCTCTCAAAATCATAGGACCCAGGTGGCAATCTCTCTACCATATCCTTGATCTGTAATCAATATAGAACCAATGAGATACTATTGTACACACAACATATCTGGAAAAGATAGGCGTTTAATAACGGGTCAAAATTGATACTTTTGGTTGTAACAGAAGACACGGACTCTATAGTAAAGTTCTTCGAGATCCAAGTGTGTTCTTACTATACAAACACACTACATGACTTTCAGTAACTACACAACATTCTTTTACACTATATATTATGTTTATAAGCCTATTCTCCCGTGAACAGCAATAACTACACAATTACTAACTGTAACTGTCTTAAAATATTAAAGTAAGCAGTGGCAGGGATGATTACCTAAAACACAAGTGTGGGAGATAATGTCAGGAATCTCTTAGTATGTAATGAAACACAATAAGGATATAAGTAGTTATGTGAGTGTTTGGCAGTTTCGCTTATTACGGATTAAGAGAAAAAAAACAACCAGATAACCATTCTCCATAATATTTCTCCCATATCGTTCAAACACGTTAATTTTAAAGCCTTCCTTAAGTTTGATAAGTCGAACTTTTTCTCTATACATCTAACGCCTCCTAATCAGATGTAATCATCCGTCCATCATGTCCTTTCTTAAGATGCCTCGTAAACCTGCAATATCAAAACAATGTCATGGATATGGGAGGTTATATAAGCTCTCTCCAGAATGAATCTGAACCACAAACAAACTACTGAATACCAAAGCAACAAATTGGTAACATGAAAAGAGTGTTTAATCCCTTAATGATCTTGTGCATAGCCTGGGCAAGCAACGAGGTTGGTTATGGTATTACCATGAAACAAAAGTGTCACCAATACGCTCAGTCAGTCCAGCAACTAAGATCCTGAAAAGAATTTTAAGAAAAGAGATTTGTATTTATATTTTATGAAGAAACTGTTAGTTATGCTGACCCTCGTAAGTATTAATAACAATCTTAATTATAATTCAGGAGTTCGTGTCAACACTTTACCTTTTCCCAATCACATCGGATTCCTCATTCCATTCAGGTTCAGATTCTTATGCTTCACAGTTGTTTTCATTACAGTATATTGCGTTCAAAGAAGACACCAACTTGAAAAGAAATCGACCAAAGTCTTTTTACGATCTTCCTATAACCAAATCAAAGAATCAATGAAACCAAATCTAAATAAAAATCGTATCATGGTTTTTTTTCAAAAATAATCATACCTTTATTTGTCATATTGATGCCATAACAGTTATTTGACGACGCTTCAGTAATTATTTAACAAATGTTAAATAGTTTACAATAGAATCTATTTGTAGTACAAACTGGTTGTAGTACAAACATTTTCATACATTATAGGTATGTTGTTGGTTGACATTTATCAACATTCTCATACTCATACGAAGATATACAAAGTAAACTTTAAAAGTATTTGTAGTCTAAACATGACCATGTCTTACATGTGGATGTTGACGCACGACTCTAGCAATAGAATACAAAGTAAACGACTTAAGGTTTCAGTATTCGAAAACGTACCTAATTAAAAGCCACAGCTCAAACGTAATGATCTTGATAGAAATCGCATAATGTCTCATATCAAAAAGATCCACTTCCCAATATATACAACCCGACCCACCTCGAGTAATGTCCACATTAACGTAAGCCTCACACTCACAATCCCTTTTACAAATCTCACCACAGGTACCCATATTCATCATTCGATCAATGGAAACTTTATAACTCTCGTTTCATATATTTCAAAAACAAAAAGCCATCCGACTCCCAATCCATTGAAATTGAAAAGGGCATCCCAAAAAGAGAACTGTACAATTACAATCGGATTAATTAACAAAGACAAAGTTAAATATGAGATTTTCATGATCTTTAATTCTAATTAACAAACACATATCACAAAAATTATAGCTTTAACATAAATAAAAAAGAACTCAAACCTTTGCTTAATCTTGAGGGCATCAATAGGATATCACATCTGCACACTCCACATAATTAATTAAAAAAACATGCTAATACAAAATTTGATTATTAATCTACTATCAACGAATTAGGTTTTCAGAAGAAAAAAAACCCTGGGGAAAAAACACTACGAACTAATTGAGTGATTTTAGGGCTATTATTGATCGATTAAGGATTAGGGTTTTTGTAATGGTGTTAGATTTTAATGAATGATAACTAATCGGGGACTATTTTACCGAGTTTTATTTTAAGTGTGCGATTAAACTTTTCGGGTTCAGAAAATTTGTAAGCCCAGAACGTAAAGCCCATGTGCTGACTGGGATTAGCGCCCCTAATAGATGACGTGGCAAATCCCTCCTCTTATATATATATATTAAGATATATGTATATATATATATATATATATATATATATATATATATATATATATATATATAATATATATATATATATATATATATATATATAATATATATACTATATATATATATATATATATATATATATATATATACTATATATATATAATATATATATATATAATATATATATAGTATATATATTATATATATATATAATATTATATATATATATATATGTATATATATAAATATTATATATATATATATATAAATTTATATATACTATATATATATATATATAGATATATAGTATATATATATATTATATATATATATATATATAGTATAGTATATATAATAATATAATATATATATATAGTAGTAATATATAGTATATATATATATATATATATGTATATATATATAAGATATATATATATATATATATATATATATATATATATAAATATATATATATATATAGATATATATATATATATATACATATGTATATATACATATGTGTGTGTATATATATATATATATATATATATATATATATATATATATATATATATATATATATATATATATATATATATATATATATATATATATATATATATATATATATATAACATATGTATATATACATATGTATATATATATATATATACTAGCGTCGTAACCCGCCCAACGGGCGGGGTCGTTTTTTGTTGTTGTTCCGGAAGGTTTAATTTTTGTGTGTTTTTAGTTTATTTTTTTTAATTTAACCTTCAGTATATTTTAGTTATAGTCTAGCTTAAGTAACGTTAAATTTATCTTTTATTTTTTTAAAATTCAATTTAGATTTAAATAACAAATTCTTAATATTTTTAATTTTATAAAGTCAGTATAATATAATTTGTTAAAGAATCCGAAACTTTTTAGAAGAAGTCTAAAATGCATTTTGTGTTTTATTTATGTTTGTTGGCAGTGTGTGTGTTAATTTTTATGTTTTGTGCCACCCAACAAACGTGTTTTGTCTAAATTTATAATGATGTATGCAAACCTTTTTGTCAAAGACTTGGTCGTTTTACAAATCATCTTAAAAAGCTATATAAAAAGTTGTAGTTGCAATGAGAAAAACACCTTTCAAATACTTTTTGAAATAACAAAAAGTCATTGGAGGTTTTATCCATCAAAGATGCTCTTATACCATATACAACTCATTCTTTGTCGTTTTCATTTATAATGTATTGAGGAATTAGTTTTAAATACAATAATCATTTAAATATTAATTGATTAAATATTAATTTTTTTAAAATTTAGAGTTTTTTTCGATTTTTTACAACTTTAACAACACAAACTTAATGGATAACAGATTAATATTTGTTAGCCTAAAAATGATTATGAGTACTCGTCGCCGCATTGTGCGAGTCCATATAGTATGAAAATGCATATACTAAAAAAAGACACGTGTTTTGTTTATGAGTTTTTTCTAAAAAATACACAATTAACATTTGACATCAAGATCAATTCATCTGTCATATTTTCACATAGTTCGTTTCTATGGTAAATCACTCATTACATACATACACTGATCAATGTAGCTTACCTCAAACAAAAATGTAAACATAAGAGACTACGAAAAGGGTAAGATCTTAAACTATTATTGTAGCTTACTTCAAACAATTAAAAAAAACAATAAATACTAAACCAAAAAGTAAACATATTCATACAAAATAATGAAAAGGGTATGAACTTAAACCATTAGCTTACTTCAAATGATAACTAAAGTAATAGATGGCTTTAATTTAGATATGTGACATCCATAATAATAACTAAAGTAACGGTTGGTTTTAGTTACAATCTAAACCTCACGCCCCTTAAAGCTGCGCATATGCGGCTGTCAGACCCAAACACCTGTAAAAATGCAGTTGCAGCAACCAAGGGTGCATTCATACATGATTAGTGAGTCATTGTACATTAAGACCAATGTCTAGAGCAGCACGACTTTGTAGTTAGTCCTTACTAATAAGCCGCTACTCACCAACAATGTATGTCAGAGAGGTATAGAAATGCAGCTGAAATTTTGTAGTAAAATAAACCTGCACGTCAGCAAGGGAAAATAATTTTAATGAAGTTGCAATGACAAGAAAAAATAGAAAAAGAAGCTATTTATTAGCGTTGTGGCTTGTCTACTATTGTATGCTCTAATATATGAAACTATCAACTTTCCCCAAATTTTCCATGATCCACAAAAGCCCTAAATGGTGTTTCTACTAAAGGCGACGGTGTTGTTGATGAGGGATCTGTTTCTTTCCATGATCGCACATTCTTGGTTGAAATTAAATAGTTTTATTATCCATGTTATTTAACAATAAAATGGGTGTTTATTACGGTTGAACATAAAAAGTCAACATGCTCCAAAGGATTTATAGAGAAGGTGTTCTTTCACTTTTTAGCAATGCCTCGATAGTGCGTATATTTTGTGATGCTCATAATTGAGCATTCTGGGATCAAAGGTAATTGAGTCCTACTAGTTCAACCAATTAAAGAGTATAAGACTTAAGAGGTCAGTAACGACTACTCAAATTTTCTACATGTAATGAAAAACAATTGAGTGAAAGTTATTATTCACCTTATCATTGCAAATGGTTTGCTCTTCTAAAGTTCCATTTTATCTAGTCTTGGTTCTGCTTCCTGTTTTTGAGCCTAACCCTTGCCCCATTCCACTTTTATCTCCTGTTCATAACATTGCTGTAATATTTTAACTTAAGTGTTTAAATTACAGTAATAAAAGTTTATACTATATCAAAGATACTTTAAATAGTCACAGATTATTTATACGCAAGAGAAACACTTCAGAAATTGGAACACTTTCAACCCTTGTAACTTATATTTGTTGCAGCTAAGTTTTCTAAAAACATTATATAAGCTATTTTTTATGAAAGACAACCCGAAGTTGACTAATGCATCAGTAAATGGGTTGATAATGGGTCATCACTTTAGGACTTAGGAAAAGAGAGAATACCTTTACTATTTTGTATAAGACATATCATTTTAAGTTCGTGAAAAGAAAGAGTTGTTTCTATTGACAATATCTATGGGTTCCTTTAAGCTCTGACCTGGAAACTGGGAGCATATTCAAGTGTGACAAGATAGTAAATGGAATGCATACCGATTAAAAACTTATACAGAGAACTACCTTAGAATTTCCAAAATCACAGATCTTTAATCGGGGAGCAGGGCTTCCATCCAACAATGTGCTATGTAGCTTTAAACCTCGGTGACAAACTTGATTTGGTAATAAAAGGCAAAAGGCTTAGCTTATATATAAGTCCATGAAATTACCATAATCTGAGATGATGCAACTTGGAGCAAGAGTTAGTCCCCTAAGCGTCTTTTCAGGTGGTTCTTCTAGCTAGCATATCCATTGTTGCAAAAAGATTGTCCGGAAGTGCAGTTGATGGAAGAAAGTCAAATTTCTCACATCCTTCTGGCAAACCAAATTCAGAAGTTGCAAGTGGGAGTACAAGAACTTGGATCTTTAGCTAGCTACCACATGGTAATCTGTTATATAAGGATAAGGAGTGGCTTTAGGATTTCTAACTTGCACGTCTACTATTTGTTTGTGTATTATTTCCATCACAAACCTCTTTTCTTTCTCTGCCCCTCTTTCCTCAATATGCAGATGGAAAGGATTGGGTGCAGTGTTCCTTGGGAATCAGTTTCAGGTTGTGGGACTCTTAGCAAAACAAAATCTGTAAAAGAAAAGAGAGACATATTCTTTGTTAACAGATTCGAATAATGGGGCTAGTGGGGTAGTTGCTTGATTAGTCTTACTCATCACGCACCTTATTTACCCAGCTAGTAGAAGAGATTCAAATACACTGGAACTTTTGCCAAATCTTATAGCCAATGCAAGAGGTTCTAATAAATGACACGTCTTATATATAAGAAGATATGCCAATTTTGTCTTATATTTTGGCACGAACTTCTGGTTCGGATATAAGCCAGTCAATAGCAAGTCAATCAAGAGTGTGACTCTATGGTTTTGGTATAGTTTCATTTTCAGAAAAGCTTACTGTCAGGGTCAAGTTTGGGAACCCAGCCACTGATTTTTGCTTACATCAGTTAGTTTGAAATTTTTAATGCTATAGAAAGACAACCTAAATTCAGCAATTATAAGTTATGGGTCAAAGCTGTGAAAACTGGGTGAACTCAATAGATACATGCAACTCATTTTATGCATAATGTTAATGACTCTCTATCTTTCACAAGTAGAGCTAATCAGGTATACCACTTCTTTCTATGGCAAGTCGAGCTAAGCAGGTGCCATTGCCATTGGGCGCATCTGTGAAAATTATGCATGCATTGGTAAAAATTTGAATCATAAAATCTAGATCCCTTAAACCCACAAATCTCGTATTCAACGCAGTAACTTAAAACATTATTGTCATCCAAAACTGTAGGACTCATTTGACGACACCTAAAAGTAATTCTTAAATTTGTTTTTGTTTAATGTCTAAATATCAAGAAGAAACAATTATAGAACGAAGTTAGATGCCCAAAAACATAATGTCTTCAATATAAAAAATATTGTACCATTATTGTAGCTTGCCTCTCTCGAGATTTTCCTTCCTCTTATGACTATCAAACATAGAAGCATTATTAATTGCATCATTGCTCGCCCAACATCTCCTGTGCACGCATCACCTGCAATAGCTAAAACAATACATAATGTTCTGCGTCTATAAACTTCATTTTTTCACCAAACTAATTCTGAAGCAAGATGTACCTTTTCAATTCAAAAATGATTCGACTCTCTCTGGCTTCCTGAGTATCATCTTGAAGTCTTTGAAAACAGCTGGTGTGTTCCCAAAGATGTTCCACCACCATATCAAATACCTATAATTACATGTTAAATATCAGTATAATCACATGTTCTATATAGCTATTTTGGACCAGATAGACAACCAAAAGAAAATAAAATCAATAGCAATAAACCAATAACAAAACACTCAGAACTCCAAAACATCTAAAATGAAAGGAGCGTGTTTAGGCATAACTTTTCTGAAAAGTTATAAGAGGTTGTTAAATATCACTATCTCTTGTTTTTAGACGCTTTCTATATCTTAAAATGTCCATCATAGATGATTGAAAAAAACTAACCCAAACAGTAATCAAGGAGGTAATGAACATGTTAAAAAACGTCACATTTTGACCCGTCATAACGTAACTACTTCAAGACCTGTAAAACTGCATTAATTAATCTAATACCGCAATCTCACTAATTATGAGCGAAAAACTGTGTGTGAAGAGCCAAAATCACCGAGAGTATTACCGGTTACGCATTTTAACAATTTCGGAATAGCGTAAAAACATATGCATTGTACAGGCCGGAATCCTTGAAAATGGGACAAAGTAGAAACTTTTTGAAAGGAAACGACACATGCCGTACATCGTTATGTTTGGCCCCGACCTTTTCTTTAGATACGTTTCCCTCCATTCAGTCGCCTCAACTAAAAAATCACACATATATGATGAGAACAATAAATGGTAAAGTAGGAGATAAATAACAAAACATAAAAAGGCTATGTGTTTGCTGTCATCACTGGTAGCACCAGATATGGATACTGATATTTGTATCCTACAAAATACAGAAGAAAGACAAATACTTTTTAATAACCGTATGGGTCCGCCCAAAGAATCCGGTCACACTCATGATTGGTGACAGAACTCGAGCGTACACTCCACTATACACTCAACTAAATTCATATCTGATGTTTATGCTTTGGTTTTCAACAGATAACATATTTGTGTACTTGCAATAATCAGATAACATATTTTATGATTGACCTGGCCTAGGCATATGTCGAATATGTTGTTGGGACTTTTGTTGCTGATAGTATAAGGTACAAATGTTAATCACGAGAATGTGTTTGTTTACCAAATAAGTAAAAGATATTAAAGAGTTACTTAGTACCATTAATATCATCATTTGACAGTGGACCAGGGAGTAGTATAACGGCAGCCTCGATCTCACCATAAGGTGACAATTTAGAAACCGTGATTCCTACATTTTCACAATGGCAGAAAACTAAACTAATATATAAAAGTACTTATTAACAAAGGTACATGAGTGTGCAAACTCTATCTTACCTCCCCAGAAGAAACCGACAACTCCTACAGCTGATGCTCCTTTTCTTTTTAAATCAGCTACTACCTTTCTTGCAACTTTAGCCCATTTGGCCTGAAATTAAAAAAAGAGAAGCCAAGAAGTGAAACTATCAACACAACATGTTGCAGGCGGCAATTTTTGTTCATTTACTATAAGTGGGTCGATGAGTTGCTCTAATATCAACTGGGTCAAATACATTTTGTTCAAATCTTTTGTAATGTTATGAATACACATGGGTATACCTTTGGTTAACTAAAGCGCGTGCAAAACACATATTTCAGACTGACTGTTCTAAAGTGTCGAGTTTGGTTTTTTGAAAGCGCGTTTCCAATTCGTCCCATAGTGTTAGTTCGACAACATTTCCATTGTAGGCATAGTATGATTTTTAGGGGTAATCGGGTTTAAACAGTTTATGTAAACATATTTATAATGAAAGATTACTTACTTTAAATTCTCAACGTCTACTTTTAGAATGACGCTTTGGCTTTTGTTGGGATCGTCCAGATTGTCAACACTGCCACCACATGTTTACTGACCTTCGACAAGTCAATTGGCACATCGAGGTAGTGATCTAAAAAATTAGCATTTAGCTCTGGATCAAGCAGCTCCAACATAGCACTTTCAGGATCACATGCATGTCCCCTTCCCAACTGCAATCAGGATAACAAAAAATTAATTCAATATAAGTTTCCAAGTTTTCACCAAAAAAAAACAAATTCGGAGTGATGTTGATATAGATATCATAATATGTTCTGATGACTCGCCATAACCTTCAAAATTCTGATTTATACCTTGTCGATTTCATCAATTAGGACAAGAGGGTTATCCAACAACATTACGCAGAGTGAGAGAGCATGGGGGAAAGGGTCTTTGTTTAACTTTGTGATCAAAGGCATTTTGTGCTTGAATAGAACCCCCCGAAACTGTTACTTGTTCTGTTTTTCTAGTGTATTTTTGAGTATTATTGGGAATGGCTACTGCTTTGTGTATGTTCTATAAAGTAATGAAATCCTTGTAAAACATTTCCCATAACGTAGTTCCGTCTTTTGAACGTTCTTTATCTTGTGGTCACTTTATTATTGCATTGTTTTTTATGGCATACCGTATTAAGTATGTTTACATTTTCTGCACCGCTTATGTAATAATCAAAGGATAATATGATTTATCTTTCTAAAATTTATGTTTTTGTTCTAACCTGTATTATGGCTTGCTGACTTAATCCATTTTATAGCACCAACATCAGCAAAAAAAACAGCTAAAAATAGGTTAGTGATAATTCACACACCTCTCACTTGCGCAAGGGTTAAGTCAGCCTCTATAGCAGTCTGAAATGCATCCCATATTTCTGATAATCACACCAAGTACTAACAACCAATGCCTGCTTTTGCTAATGACCACCTGAGCAACAAAGGAAATGTTACCATCATACATTTTTCATAAATTGAAATCAATTATTGAATTACAGTGGAGTATGCTTTGCCCTTGTGGTACCATGGGCAATGTTGATCGAAGCATTGGACAGTCTCAAGAAAGCCATTGGACCAGTTGCCATGGGTCTTGTGTACCACTTTTAGGAGCGTGCAAGATTTACGGTATTGGAAGTGTGGCAGTTAGAAAGGTGGCTACACGTGTTATGGTGACTGGATAGAAAACGTGATTTGCAATATCAACGCCAAATTATAGAAGCTCTTGATAATCATCTGACTGATGTTCAAAGGCATCATGAACGCAAATCCCAAATAGAAGAAAAGAAGATAAGAGATGATGCTGCAATTGAAGAGGCAAAAAGAAAGCAAATTTCTCTTCAAGAATAAAAAATCCGTCAAGAAAAAATCCACCTATGTTTTTTTATCTTATAAGTCACTCTTTATTTTAAAAACACTTGAATATAGTTGTATCTGGTTTTGAGGACTCAAGTCAGGCCAAGTACTTAAAACCGAAACGAATGTTAACAAAATCTACTATCGCTACTTCTGCGGCTGCGTTAGTTAATCCTCGTCTTCAGATTGAATCTGTACAGAACTTTGTGGACCCAGAGGTCGGATCCATCATGCATGGTCGCAGTCCATGGTTCTCCTCAAATGCAGGAACCTGTAAATAGTTATAATGTTAGTTTTGGATGTGCTTGCTCGTTTAATACAGAGGTTATGCAAGGATAATATGTTGTACCTGAATTCTAATATATCTTGTACCTGAATTCCACAACCTCGTAAAATTACAATATTGGCAATGTTCTTACCTAAAGTAGTGCGTTTTGCTTTCAGGGGATGAGCAACAGAATATTAGAAATTTCTTTCGATAACTCATTAACAACAGTTGCAGTATGTTTTGCCTCTTCTGTGTCGTCAAGAGGTTTTGCTGGTAAAAGTAAGCGTTTATTTTTCAATGGACATGTTCCTGATATATTTCCACTTAGCTTAGGTCCTTTCACAACAACCCCACGTCTGTGCTCTGTTGCATACCTGAATTAAATCTAAAAGAGCATAAAACTACTGTCCCTTAGCAAGTGTGAACGTATGTATTCTCCCGAACTATAAGTTTCAAATTATAATATTCTGAAATTTGTAAATTTTGAAGTGTATGTTAACTTTGAAAGAGTTGCATACCTGACTCTGACTTCATACTCGGGAAAAGATGGCAACTGCATTTTATAAAGTGCTGCACACAAGATGGGCCCATCTTTTTCAAAGTTTCAAAGTGACGATCAGCTCTTCTGGTGGTCACTACACCCGTTGTCTCATTCAAGGTTGCAAAGTTTGATTGATGGATAGTCAAGATAGAATATCAGCAATAACAATGAATAAGAAGCGGATACACTACAAAAGTTAGATTTCTATTTGACATCCACACACATTAGTATTTGCTTGTTGGTTAATGGTTACACTAATGTTCCAATTCTACATTTAACATCGATTGAGGCCAGTAAGCAATGCTACATGTTTTGTTCTTCACTCAATGATAATATGGAAACCGTTCCCTATGGTGTGAGAACACAAAAGACCAACAATTCTTGAAAATTCGTCTTGTGATCAAACTATCTATCATTAGTTGTCAAAAATGTTCATAAACCGAGACTATTTATAGGAATAAAGGGAATGCAATTGTCGATTTCAATAACCCTTTAAACGTAGCTACATATTTAGCGGAAATCAAGCTATAGCACAAATATACAAACACTATACATCACATATGGGTCAAATGGTAATGGGAAAACATGTTTCATCAATTGTTTGGATGGGTCAAAACAGACCATTTTACAAAATGTAGAACCATCGACTTTTAATGTAGAACCACTTATCTTGAAAATTCAGATTTGTAATGTGTTCGGGTGCTCTTTCTAGAGCCAAATAGTTGACTATCAAATTTTCATATGATCATTGCAAGAGCCAGAACTGAATCAATATTTTCATAAGGAATATATAGTTTCTATGAATTGTGCGTCCTATTTAAAAACATCAGACCTCAAGATTAGATATGTTAAAATGAAAGACTAAGAATTGTTACCTTATACAATGTGACAACAACCGCCTTTGAACTTGAGTAAGCAAGACCTCCAGGTAACACAAACTACGCACTACCTGTCATGTGAATGTGGAGACGTGGATATCTGATTTATTGGTTTCAATATTACAGTTGATGACTAATCATAAAATTACTTTAATTTTTATCTAGAATGTATTAGTCACAATCAGTTACTCAACTTGAACCTTATATCAGCAGCCTTTTGGCATCTTTAGCCATTATCAAATCAGACCAAACACAGATTAAACAAATAATAATTTGCATCTACCACCACTTCTACCCCGAAGTCCACAGGTCCCCAGCAAGTCGTTTAATATTGATTTACTGTCAAAATAACAAAGATAAATATAATTACCAGTTTTGAAATCGTATGGCCTTTAGGATGACTGATCACTACAGCAACTTCAGCCGATTTGATGAATGTAATGAATCACTACAGCATCTTCATATAATCTTGGAGTTTCCATCAAATCAGTATCTTCGTTTAGATCTTGATTATCTCAAATCTAAGGAGTAGAACGGAATACTGTAACAAACATTCTTTGTTGGATCGAGCAGATCAGTCCCTTCTGTTCAATGCAAATGGCGTGGTGGGTTTGATTAGGGTTAGAGGAAGAGGAAAATGATATTAGGGGTTTGGAAAAAGGAGACCCGTGTTTTGCAATAACAGCGTAATTTTCTATGATCTAAGAAAGCAAAAAAAGTATTACGATTAATTGTGAATTAATCATGCAAGGGTTGATTGATTTGGATTTAGGATGATGTTGAAGAATGATGAATAAATGATGAATTAGGGTTAGCAAGATTTACATATTAATCACGGAGACCATTACCTTCTTTATCATCTTCGGACTCAAGACCAGACCCACTCTCATCATCAGCTGTAGGCGCCTCATACAACCTTTGCTTCCTCTTTTTGAACTTATGGCTGCAATCTCCTCCGCTGCAAAGTGGACAATTTGTTAGGAGTTAGAAACAAATAAGTTTTAGTAGAATTCATTGTTTTCAAGGAATAAATAGACTAAAAACCAAGAAGTTAATCTAGCAAAGCTTGTTGTTCCACCTAAGTCTGATCAGCGTCGTCTTCAATATCATCGCCTTATTATAACTGATTCCAACCATATCTCCCCATAAAACACTGCATAGAAAAAAATCAGTATGCTACTAATCATTACCCACAATCAAGCACGACATAGAAACAACAAAAGAATTAAACTGAAAAGAGGCAAAAAATGATGTCTAAATATCAAATGATTCGAATTAAAAACCAAGATTATCATACCATTAATCAACAACTCATAGGGACTTCGCAAAAAGAACTGAATAGGATCCTATGGCTGCAAACCTAATCCCACGCCAACATACGAACGATCACAACATTAATCGACCTCCTCAGATTCATCACAACCTTATTAAACACGTGATGTCGTTTAGGTTTTGGGATATTGAATGTTTTGTGTGACTAATGTGATTATGATTCGATTTTGGTTATTTAATTGTTGTGTATCGAATCTGGTGTGAGGAAGAGAAAAAAATTAAGGATTAATGAGAATTAAAGATGGTGACTGCTGGGTTTTTTTAATTAGGGTTCTGTGTGTGTTTTTTTAGGTGCGTGTGTGTTTTTTGTGTGTGTCAAAAATGAAAAATAAAAATAAAATACCATTATATATATATATGCGGTATCAAAACGCGATTTGTAAAAAAATTTGCGTTTAAAAATAGCGGTCCGCCCAAATTCAAGAAAAATGAGTTAAAAAAGGAAAAAAGTGAGATTTTTTAGCAAATACTCAATTTCTATTGGTTAAAAGATGTGACTGGGATATGACTGGGATCTAAAACTGTGGTTTCAAGTCATAAATATACCTATATAATATATATATATATATATATATATATATATATATATATGTATATATATATATATATATATATATATATATATATATATATATATATATATATATATATATATATATATATATATATATATATATATATATATATATATATATATATATATATATATATATATATATATATATATATATATATATATATATATATATATATATATATATTGCTTTTCTTTCTTTTTCTTTATTATTTTTTTTGTAAAATTTTCTTTTTCTGCCTGTTTAGTACCTTTTTCTCCTTGTAAATAAACTTTTTTACCATAAGATTGATTGGTTTTTTTCAAATAAGGTTTTTAGGCTGAATGGTTTTTGTACTATGGTATTTTTACTATAGGTGTTGGTTGCCCCTCACATAGCAAATGATGCTGAACTCACCATGTCTCACAAACAAGAAAGAGTTGACTCACCATGATGGTATCACTCTGGTGTGATTACCAAATCCATTGATGGTTGCCATTGAACTAGTGAAAATATAAAAATAGTTAAAAGAGAAGTAAACTGTCACACCCCACCATGGCGAAATATGGGGCGCGACGTATGGATATCATCACAACATGGCGTGTCTATAGAGATAACTATATGAAATAAGAAATGTCGTAAAAATGGTGACACGAAGGTCATGACAATATCTCAACAAATGCAAGGGGTCTAGGTAAGTAAGTAACAATCCTACTTCTTACCCAAGACAACAAATAACATACCAAAACAATCATATGTGTGCCACAGTATCACTTATTAAGATGAACAATCAAATAAAACTAAGAAGGAAATAGGGATTCTCCTTCTATATGCATTCCTAAGCTTCTCCAATCCTAGCCACTTATGTTCTCATGCTTAACCATAGTATCACCTGAAAGAGACACTAAAATACGTCAACATAAAGTTGGTGAGAGTCATAGGTTTAGACTCCAACACAAGACAAGTCATAAGCTGTGAATACCATAAACAAATAAACATATGGACAATGCGCTACAATCATGTACTAACAACTAGTATTCAAGTTCAATCAATAATTAGAATTCCAAGGCATCACGCCTTACCAACAATCACAATTTCCAAGGCATCACGCCTTACCAACAATCACAATTTCCAAGGCATCACGCCTTACCAACAATCACAATTTCCAAGGCATCACGCCTTACCAACAATCACAATTTCCAAGGCATCACACCTTATCATTAACCATAGGTCCCATAGGCGCCCATACACCTATGTACCTTTCCAATCCAAATCACACACAAACAAGAATCACATAGCAGTTAATCACATAAATGTACACACAAGTCCATCTCAAACCTCAAAACATTCACAACATTAATTTAGAAAATAATTCAACACAGCGTCTCTTCCATCCCATCTGGAATTCAAAATCAATATTAAACATGGGACTATGAAACTCACCTGATTGAGCTTCTCCAAATGTCCTCGCACTAGCAAAAAGCTAACAAACCAAGAACACATAATCAAAACATGAACCAACCACTAAAACAGCTCATCAACCTATGATGGACATCTAGCCTCCTCCTATATAAATACCTCATTTATATGCTCTAAGCATCTCATTACACCCCTCTATAAAGCTCTTAACTCCTTTTACTTCATAACCCGTCCCGTTAATATTTTACCCAAAACAGTCCCGTTTTTCATACCTTAAACTATGGGTCGATCTCCCTCTTAAACATACCCATGATCTCTTTAAAAGGAATATTCATACCCTTACATATGTTGACTAACACCTCCCACTTGCCCTAACCTTAAAGCTACTGTTAAGGCCCCGATATACATATATCTACTTTTGTCATTCCAGATTTCTTGATTTTAAACGTACTAAAGGTTTGTTACCATTAATGGGTCTTACCCAAAACCACAACCTTAGCCCAAGTGCAGATACTTACTAAAATAAATAAACCATCTCTCACGTTCGTGAGAAGATCCCAATGCAACCCTAAGTACCCCAAACAACCCAAAACTTAAAAAGAAAACAGGCTGACTTCAAAACTGTATTGACCTCCGACTGTTGTAACCTGTTTTTGACCCACTTTCCGACCTCCAATTTAGTTATAGTTTCTTGCATTAGAAAGCCACTTCAATTACCTTTTCAAGGATACTTGGATCGCATCTTGAATGTTCCTAGAACTCCCGATATGATCAAAACAATTGACTCAAAATTCTGCCCAGTTTTTAAAAACGGGTTTAACAAAATCAACCACATTAATTAACCTTAATCCCTCTAATTACAAGCCCTAATTTATTTAATCATTATGAACTCATTATTATAACATTAATTTACTGTTCTTAAATTAAACCCTAACTTAAATCCATCATAAGATGATTAAAGAAAACATTAAACAATTTAATTGAAAAGAGTATTAAAGATTTTACCTTAGAATTTTTGAAAGAAGAAAAATTAATGAAGAACCCTAAAACCACCATTTATGCCAACCAAACCTTGATCTCCAGGGATTTTATGAGTGTTTTGATTAAGAAAAAGACTTTATATACTTTCTTAACAAGTCCTTGGCCCATGTACAAAAGCCCGGTTCCCTTTTTCCCTTTTTTCCCCTTTTCTTTTCTTTTTTTCACATAACCGACCTATACCCATTTAATTTCGTTTTTTTTTCCTTTTTATTATTAATATTTGTATTAATAATATTACCTTAATTTTCCTTAATTTATTTCAGCTCCTAAAGCCTCCAAAACCTCAAAACCGTAAAACTAGTCAAATTTACGTGTTTTACCGTAAAAGACGTAAAATATACACTTTTAAAAAAAATCTCAAATTTTGAAATAAACTTTATAAGTAAGTCCTAAATGACTTAAAACCATCCCGAAAAATATTCATTTGACTAATTACCTCATTCGAGACCTCTAAATGCCAAACCGTAAATCCTAAAAAAAATACACTATTACTATAATACTTATACGTATACGTAAAACCACCAAATAACACCTTCTCACTTCATAGTCACTACCATGTGAACTCATGAACATGAAATCATCACACATCGTTTCACTCACAAGGTACCCCGTACCAGAAACGATATCCAAACCACAATCTATACACACCAATAAGCACATAAACACGTAAAGACACGTAACTAGCACAAAATAAAAGTAAGTGACGAACCTCAAAACCAGGGTTGTCACATCACTCCCTCCTAATAGAAATCTCGTCCCGAGATTTACTCCTTAGGATCAACACACAACCAACAAATCACACGAGGATACTTGTTCTAAACGAACTCCCCTCATTTCCACGTGAACTTTAGTTCAAGTTTCAAAATACCAAATATACAAACCAAAAATAATTAAACTCATTGCCAAACTCTTGACCTCACAGTCAATAAATCTCACAGGTGACTCTTTGATAAAACAAAGACTCTTATTAACACAAGTCCCGAATAACCGTACATGCAAAATGCATTCTCAAACAACCTTTACCAATCTCAATACATGAAATGTATCATGTATACAACTCATTTCCCCCAGGTAATTCTATGCTCATAAGCTAATGGTCCGATCTTTCCAAAGATCATAAATGGACCTACAAAACTCTACATCAACTCTTCCATTTTACCAAATCATACCACCCGTTACTATGGGTGAAACTCTCTACATAACTTTGTCACTAAATCTAGTGGTTTCCTCCTTTTCTACATAGCATCCCTTGTTGCTCTCATTCTGTCCACAAACACCATTACCACATTAGTAGCCTCTTTTACCAATTCTAGTCCACAATGGGGACAACTCACCCTATCCTTTCATATCGTGCCTCAAATGGCATTTATCGACTTCTAGTACGATAACTATCATTATATGAAAACTCAGCCATCGCTAACGAGTTTTCGAACTACCTCTAAATCAATGACCCATGTCCAATTATGTTCATCAACTCCCTTCAGTCCGTATCCCAAACTACTTAAAAATTCCAATTTCCTTACAAAGTGACCTATGACGGTCTTTCACATATCCATTAATTCTTCCAACTTCCCAACAACTCCAAACCAACTCATAATTTGCCTCACTCTCTTTCTAAGATTTGAGTAGATCAAGATGTCGTCGATGATCCCGATGACAACTTGTTTATACCCGTTCATGCACACTCGGTTCATTGACTCCATGAAAACCGCTAGTGCTTTGGCGAAGCCAAATGCATAACCGTAAACCCAAGGCGTTCATACAACATCCTTAGCAGTTTCAATTACGTCCTCATTGCATCCTCTCTCAGCGGCAATACGAATGAATTTCTACCTCGTTCTACTCGCGAAAATCTACACGTATTCTATAAGGCCAATACTTCCTCTTATCAGACCACTCAACCGCTTCCACATCACATTTACTACCAGGCAACTCAACCTTTATCCGACATTTCTTGCAATTTCTAACAGCTCTTGTTTTTAAATCACTCCATCAACGATTTGCCTTGGAAAGGCACTAACTACAACTCCTCTCACCTCTCCTACTTGCTCTATTTATAGTTCTACCTCATAGTAATAGGCAAACCTACTAAATTTCAGGAAATTTTTGGAAAACTTACATGCCCTACGAACAATCATAAATACCTTTGAGGTATTATATCCCCTTCCAACACTCTCTATGGCGCGTTACTTGTGCTAGTATCCCACAAATCTCTATTCATCTCCTTAGTACTCCTAAGAGAACTCATGACCACACTAGTTTGTCTACGAACTTCTTTCCTCCCCACTAAGGGTATTCCGGCCGTTCTCTCATGGTCACATACTTAAGCGTGTAGGCGCGACCAAGTCTTTCATATGACTACCTCAACGCTCCCGAACAATACGAAACCAAAACTACATCCTGAATCCACCAGATACAATCAACGAATCAAACCAACGGATAACTAACGACATTTCACGTGCACCAGTTAAAACAAGTCAAAAACCGTGAGACTCAAAAGAAAACTCAAACCCAAAACGTGTATCAATTCAAAATGACCCATCACAACGAAAAATAATCCAAGAAACACCCAATGGCAACCAAACGTATTACGCCCCGTGACATATTATTTAAACCGTGCAAAAGATCGACTTTTCCAAAAGAATTTATATCTTATCTTTTTTACTTATCATTACCTCCCACATCTATGTGACTCAATAAATCTACAAACAACCTTCTTGACGAACTCAAAACTCAACTCAAAAACTAGGTATCCCGTGCATCCCAAATTATAAAAAATAAACTACTATTCAAACTCAACTTAACCTCGTATTAATAATTATAAATGACGTGAATCGGTTAAACCTAATTATATAAACTATGTAAGTAGAAAGAAATTTTACTTCGCTTTATTTTAAAGAAAGTCTTTTAGAATTTGAAATATATAAGTGTTGAAAAAAAATCTTATGTTGCACCTTGTTTCAAACACGACTCCATACCGAATACAACCAATTATCTAACCCTATAATAGATTTCCAAGTCCCCCTTTTTCTCAATATATACCGACCAAAAGAAATGTAAGACCCGACACAAAAGATTCCATTATCTCAAAAGAAATCCCAAGTTATTTCAATAGGCTTGAAACCAAAAACACCATTTTAAAACATACACGTGAAATACGAAACTCAAAGAATACGCTACAAGACACACTTCAAAAGACTCAAAACGTCGTTGGAACTCCATTAAACTCCAGCACCATAAAACACGAACAAACACAAGGTACGTTCAAGTTATAATAACTGGTGAACGACCATATACCATAACTTAACACATAGTAGTATACATACATCCGCATATATATACCTATTAAATCTCCCAAAACATACTCGTTATCATACACGTAAGTCAATCAATCGCTTTATACGCTCGTTTTTCCATACGAGTAATCACCATCTCACCGTGCCACAACAAGGCATAAAGCCCACCTCCAAAACCAAACCATATCGTGTGACCCCAAAATCACACAACACCACTATAATCCCAAAACATATAACACACTAATAAAAATAGCCATATCGTAGGCAGCCGTTACATAAACCCATATATTATACGTATACCCAATATCTACATCTCACCATATACAAGCATGTACTAATCCTCTTTCATGCAATCATACTTGAGAACTCATTGAAGTTGTGGTACTTGTATAACTATGTTGGCCACCATACTTATACAATTACCCTTTCCCCAATGCACTCCCTCCTATGATGACACTTATAAGAATCAATACAACATATAACACATAAATCCATCTACTTACATAAGCTCATAACCACATAACCAAATAGGTCCAAAACCCCATCTATTAAAATAACATAGTAAAACTCTTGGAATACTGAAATCCATAGTCTAGCTAAAACAACATAGACTAAATCCAAAACGAAAACATAATCACTTATAAGTAATGTCGCCCATAAGAGTGGAAACAACTTAAAACCCTTCCTATCCACCTACTCCTAGTAATTCGAACAACCACATGATTCTTAGGGAACATGACTTAAACATCAAAAGAAAAATAACATACCTCAGGTATGTAAAATAACTCGATAAAAATAGAAACTACCTTGTACTAAATTATGTACTATAATGTACAATTTAAGCAAAATACAACAGTGACTAGCGTAGACGATTATGGTTCAACCCACACGAGTCACAAACCCGAAAAGAAAATAACATGTGGCTAAGTATGAACTTACTACTGTTCAATTCATACTAGTCAAAACATCACAATAAATAACATCCAAACACATCAAATAATATAAAATGCACACATACTCCTATGACGCCTATATGCAGGGACCCTTAAGCTATAGACTAGGCTACACGACTAGGCAACCTAATTCTCTATAACCATTGGCTCTGATACCATTCTGTCACACCCCACCATGACGGAATATAGGGCGCGACGTATGGATATCATCACAACATGGCGTGTCTATAGAGATAACTATATGAAATAAGAAATGTCGTAAAAATGGTGACACGAAGGTCATGACAATATCTCAACAAATGCAAGGGGTCTAGGTAAGTAAGTAACAATCCTACTTCTTACCCAAGACAACAAATAACATACCAAAACAATCATATGTGTGCCACAGTATCACTTATTAAAATGAACAATCAAATAAAACTAAGAAGGAAACGGGGATTCTCCTTCTATATGCATTCCTAAGCTTCTCCAATCCTCGCCACTTATGTTCTCATGCTTAACCATAGTATCACCTGAAAGAGACACTAAAACACGTCAACATAAAGTTGGTGAGAGTCATAGGTTTAGACTCCAACACAAGACAAGTCATAAGCTGTGAATACCGTAAACAAATAAACATATGGACAATGCGCTACAATCATGTACTAACAACTAGCATTCAAGTTCAATCAATCATTACAATTCCAAGGCATCACGCCTTACCAACAATCACAATTTCTAAGGCATCACGCCTTACCAACAATCACAATTTCCAAGGCATCACGCCTTACCAACAATCACAATTTCCAAGGCATCACGCCTTACCAACAATCACAATTTCCAAGGCATCACGCCTTATCATTAACCATAGGTCTCATAGGCGCCCATACACCTATGTACCTTTCCAATTCAGATCACACACAAACAAGAATCACATAGCAGTTAATCACATAAATGTACACACAAGTCCATCTCAAACCTTAAAACATTCACAGCATTAATTTAGAAAATAATTCAACACAGCGTCTCTTCCATCCCATCTGGAAGTCAAAATCAATATTAAACATGGGACTATGAAACTCACCTGATTGAGCTTCTCCAAATGTCCTCGCACTAGCAAAAAGCTAACAAACCAAGAACACATAATCAAAACATGAACCAACCACTAAAACGACTCATCAACCTATGATGGACATCTAGCCTCCTCCTATATAAATACCTCATTTATATGCTCTAAGCATCTCATTACACCCCTCTATAAAGCCCTTAACTCCTTTTACTTCATAACCCGTCCCGTTAATATTTTACCCAAAACAGTCCCGTTTTTCATACCTTAAACTATGGGTCGATCTCCCCCTTAAACATACCCATGATCTCTTTAAAAGGAATATTCATACCCTTACATATGTTGACTAACACCTCCCACTTGCCCTAACTTTAAAGCTACTGTTAAGGCCCTGATATACATATATCTACTTTTGTCATTCCAGATTTCCTGATTTTAAACGTACTAAAGGTTTGTTACCATTAAGGGGTCTTACCCAAAACCAAAACCTTAGCCCAAGTGCAGATACTTAATACAATATATAAACCATCTCTCACGTTCGTGAGAAGATTCCAATGCAACTCTAAGTACCCCAAACAACCCAAAACTTAAAAAGAAAACAGACTGACTTCAAAACTGTATTGACCTCCGACTGTTGTAACCTGTTTTTGACCCACTTTCCGACCTCCAATTTAGTTCTAGTTTCTTGCACTAGAAAGACACTTCAATAACCTTTTCAGGGATACTTGGATCGCATCTTGAATGTTCCTATAACTCCCGATATGATCAAAACAATTGACTCAAAATTCTGCCCAGTTTTTAAAAACGGGTTTAACAAAATCAACCACATTAATTAACCCTAATCCCTCTAATTATAAGCCCTAATTTATTTAATCATTATGAACTCATTATTATAACATTAATTTACTGTTCTTAAATTAAACCCTAACATAAATCCATCATAAGATGATTAAAGAAAACATTAAACAATTTAATTGAAAAGAGTATTAAAGATTTTACCTTAGAATTTTTGAAAGAAGAAAATTAATGAAGAACCCTAAAACCACCATTTATGCCGACCAAACCTTGATCTCCAGGGATTTTATGAGTGTTTTGATTAATAAAAAGACTTTATATACTTTCTTAACAAGTCCTTGGCCCATGTACAAAAGCCCGGTTCCCTTTTTCCCTTTTTTCCCCTTTTCTTTTCTTTTTTTCACATAACCGACCTATACCCATTTAATTTCGTTTTTGTGACAATCCGTCAATTTATGATTGATATTTTATTCTCGAATATTATTTAAAAACAAATTACAATATGAACTCACTTATTTTTGGGAAGAAATTTGGATTTACGTCTTGGAGTAGCATCGACTACGTCTAAACCGGAGGATTCAACGTTACGTGCTTACGTTTACATACACCGTCTTTGGTGACAGTCCGACATTTCAGAAAATAAATTTATCTGAGAATATTATTTTGGAGTTTTAAATTTGTGTTGGTTCATAAACTCACAAATTTACGAGAAGAGATTAGGACTTACGATTTTATTTTTAACGTCCTTTACGACTAAACCGGAAACCTTAGGATTACGTATTTACGTTTTCGAACTCCGTTTTTGATGAAACAATTTTTATTGGATTCGTTTTGTGACGTCGATTCATAATTTATAAAAACGTTTTTCGTAAAACGACCCGAGGGCACGCAAATCGAGGAAACTAGAATCGAGGAGTACCCGTAAATAAATGGGATGGGACAAGTGGGACACTTGTCCCATCCCACTCCTAAAACCGGCCATAACAAGCCAACACACCATAAGGTGTCATCTTACTAACTAGTTACAACACTTGGCATGCTAAGCTTACACATTAAGCTAGCTAACAACTCAAAACCATCAAACACTCTCATTTCTACCATTTCACCATGCAAACCACTCACACAATCCTCTCTCTAACTCCATTTTTGGCCGTCCCATATAGCCTCCAAAACACCACCTTCATATGATTTTTTAACCACAAAATCCTATGTAATTTACACCTATGTTGAAGCCCTTTCAAAACCCTATTGATTGGTGGTACTTATAACATCCATGGAGGAGTTTTCATGGTGTCATGAGGCTGATTTTCCACAAGGAGTCCATGGAGCATGGTGGTCTTGAAGATGGTCATGGTTGTCTACAAGTTTCTTCATCAAAAACCATGTCAAAATCATAACCTACATCAAGTTGGTGGTATAAAGATTGTCCTCCTCAACTTCTTATTATTTTGATTATGTAAACTTGTATTTTATTTCCTATTGTATATATTTATGATGATTATATGATGATAAAAATGTTATGTGGGGATTTGTTGTTGATAATCATGGATAAAAAGATGAAAAACCATATGAAACAAGGTTAAAATCTTGATTAATTTACATGGCTGTATAAAACAGTAAAGAAACATGTTATGAACTGATGAAATAATGAAGTAGGATCCATTTACAGTAAGCTATGGGTCTTGTACACATGTGAGAGTTGGCCATGCAATGGAATCAAAATAATGAGTGAGATATGATCAAAACAAGTTTAGGGTATGAATCTGAAGTTACTGTTTTGGACGATTTTTAGAAAATATTTAGAAGATGATTCAACAGTAGCTATAGAAGAGTTAATTGTAGCACATATCATGTAGTTTATATGATAAAAATTTGAGCTTCTATCTCCATGTAGAACTCAAGATATGGCAGTTTTGGTGAAGATGAAGTTAAAAATCAGATTTTTGGAAATTAAAGAATAATACTATTATATAAGCACTCACATTTTAATATATAAAATGTAAATAAAAACCCACTAACTTATAAAACTTATTTATATAAATATATAAAAGGTGTAATAAGTGTATAAATGATGAAAATGGAAACTTGTTAAGTTTTATAAGTTATAAAACTATAAACATGATTTTTACTACTTTTTCGGCTATTGCCGTAAAATTAACGTTTTTGTTAAATAAAACTTAGATGGTTGGACCCGTCTAATGAAAACTTTATAAAACTTATATACTAATATATAGACATGTATAACAAGTAAAAACCGATAAAACCCGAACTATAGGGCATACGGACATTAACAAGTTAAATAAACATATTAGACTAATAAATGGACTAAATAGGATAAAAACTTGTAAAAAGAATCTATTGGGCTTAACCCATTTAGGCCCAACTTGGAAAGTATACATACTGATAATATAAGTACAAAAAGGATTAATACAAGCTAAGAACTTATAATAAGCTTGTGGACCTAAAACACGTAAATAGGTAAGACGAGAAAACTAGTATAAAAGTTATCAACACATAACTCTAAAATGAGTAAACGAGAATATGTAAACCCACTTGATCATCATATATATATAATCATCATATGTATACATAATTGATATATTTTTATAAAGTCATTGGACAAACATCTAAGACCGAGTATTATTTGTCTAGGTTTCCGTGATTGAAGCGCGTACCGTACGTCCGAATTGCCGATAACCCGCCTTCCCACATCAACGTGAGTTCATAGCCTCGCACTCTTTTAAATGTTTTATAAATGCTTTATAAACCCGCGAGGGAGATAACATGTTAGTTTTTATAAAAGTTTGGACACCATTTGTCCCGATTGTTTGTTTATTGATTTTGGACCCGAATGATTGAATGACCCGATTGTATGACCCGATAAATGATTAATGGACCCGATAGATGAAATTAAATGGATTATTAAAGTTAGGTTATGTCACTAAAAGTCCCATTAGCATGACTTGTGAACTACCGGGAGTTGGTAGACGCTTATGCATTTAATAGTACTATTTGGGGACGATCACCCCAGTTCGCGCCTTGACGGTTGATCCCCGTCGTGCCACATTGATTGGTAAGCGAATTAATGTATGAGAAGATTTCAATAGCGTGACCTTTGTGACGACACGCTACTTTAGATGGGCAAAATTGGTATCGGGTTAGCTACCCGTTTTGGTTTTAGTAAGGTAACAATGTCATGCGGCTTATAATAATCCGAATTAACGAAATACTACTAGACGCTCCGAATTACGATGTATTGCCTGACTAGCAATACTGGGTCATACTATTGATATTATGTTTGTATTTTGGTTTTCATAACCATACTCATATAACGGTTTTTATTTTCATACAACGTCATAAGACGTATTGTATGATGTTTTTACGACATTGTCTCGTATATTGATTTTAAGGCAAATGCCTATATTATGATTTTCGATAAGGATTTGTATAAAATGATTTTGGCTATTTTAAGGCCTATTATAAAGATTTGTACAAAATGATTTTTGGTAATATTTTAATACCAAAGTTATATTGATGGAATTTATTAAACTCTATGAATTCACTCGGCGTTATCGCTGACCTTTTCTTTTAACATGTTTTATCTCAGGTACTTGAAGGTAATTCTCGGGAAGACAACAAGAATTCATGGCCCGCACTTAAATAATATTTTTCCATTCAAATACTTGTAAAACTTTGTATGAAATAATATGACTTGGGACCTATGTAACTTTGATGTTTATGAATGGAAATGATTTATTATTAAACGACGCGATTTTTATGCGTTGTCTATGATGTGAGTAATGTGCTATCCCGTAACACCAACTAGTCTTCCGCTGAACTGAGTTGTATAAATTTGGGGGTGTTACAGTTTGGTATCAGAGCTCTCGTTATAGAGAACGAAAGATTTTTAAAACCAAGGTTTTGAATAAACATTTCAAAATCTTTTAACTATAAACATTTTTCTAAAAATGTCTAAAAATCTTTTGACTATAACGGTGCCGAAGAATTCCCGAGTTACCGACAAGGCCAAGACTGAGAAGTGTTATTTTAATATATATATAACTTGGATTATATATATATGATGTAATTTTATTACATGATTGTTTGACGATTATTTTGATTTTTATACGAGGTATTTATACGACGTCGATTGTCACAAGTAACCCTAAATCCCCTAGTAAATTAATCGAAGCTATTCTCGTAGGAATTCTAGCTACCCTAAGATCTAAACCAAGTTGTGGATATTTATGATCCCAACAAATGGTTAATATTCGTAGAAATATAGATATTAGTTTATTGTGATATTGAAAAAGAATTGGCAAGATTAAATCTGATATCGATGTCATGACGATCTTTCTTATAGAGTGGAGTTTGACAAAACATTACCACCTGGGAAGATGTCATCTGATTCGTTGTCATCCAATTCTTAAATTGAAATCGAAAGGGTGAATGCTGCACTTGAGGCTGTTATTGGAACCGTTACCCAAAAGCCTCATGCCACTAATACCTTTCCGAGAAGTCTAGTTGAATGATCGAGTCATTTCTTACTAGTGACTCATTTGATAATTGTTGTTGTAAGAGATATAGGATTGAAAATTAAGTGTTGATTTATATTGAGATTGTATTGCCTTTACAAGGCCGAAGAATAAGGTTGTAAGTATTGGAGAATAAAGTAGGATATCGAATTGAGTATAAAATTGGTTAAAACTTGAATAAAGTAAAATTTAACCCATATGGAATATGAGATTGATAAGAGGAAATTATTAAGTCATGTGATTGAATTATAAGGTTTTAATTGATTGTTGATTCGTGTTAAGGGTTATTCCTAGGCCATTGTCCACTAATGAGGATGCCCAGTGTCCAACAAATAAATTGAAGAAATCTTCTTCTGAATTGGGACCGATGGATCTTCCGGGACATATGGAACACCTAATGACTCTTGTAGATTAGTATTCATTGTGGTATCTTTCAAAAATAATCCCTAACTCAACTGAGACATCAGTTGGTAGGATGAGTTCTGAGAATTGTATGACACAGTGACACATAATGTGTTGCGGTACAATTTTGACTTGTTTGCGATTAATGAAAAAGACTACCTTTGATTACTAAATTCTACATGTATCGATGTTATCTATCTTTTATTGCTTCATCCTAATGTTCGCATTAGTGATGCAACCATTGAACAAGTACTCATCTTGATTTGAGTTACGTTGTGAATTATTCTTTTTTTGAGTGCCATCGAGATCATGAACCTCATGATTATTTGGCTAAAGCTCATTTCCTATCATATTGTAGTTAGTTCTTGGTGAACGAGCTTTCATCACTCTTTTGCAGATCACTCATTGTTTTTATAAGATAAAACAGTATCATTTGACGAACTTGAATTTCCATCACTAAAAGGATTATTCAAAATGAGATTTATAAGTAATCGTTATCGAATGAAGTTGTTTATGAAACACTTTGGAAAACTTATTGTTTTCATAACAAGGAAAATCTTTGTAAATTTATTCTTGATTCTTATTTAAGAATTAAGCCTGAAAATGTTTTTATTATAAACATGATGATAAAATTTTGACGAACTGAGTATTGCATCGTTAATCTTGAAATTGTATATAGTTGCGCGCCTACATACAATTTGGAATGGACTATGCAAGACTGATTAGTAGTCACCATAAAAACTGATTAATAAACACTAAATTTTCTTTGAAGATTGTGAAAGATTAAAATTTATGAGATCTGCAAGAAGTGAAAAATGAGGACATAGTGTTAGGGACACCTACATATGTGCCTGTAGCATCTATTCTTCTGAGTTTAATTTACTCATCTGTGGAAATTGTCTTATTTGACAAATTGATATTCCGTTCTTGTCCAATTCTCCCGTAGAGAGATTCTTAGGAAAACTATTTGATTATTGAGTATTGATACCCGACTGGATGTATCAACGTTCTTATCATTTCTTATGATTTGATTTCATTTGAATGACCTGGGTAACGATCCGAGGAGCTTTCGAATGCGTACTCAAATTATGAAAACATGGGATATATTCATATTCGTTAAATGTTTTCGTCTATATCTGATTTGAAATTCTCTCGCATAGATTATGCGTTGACCTTACTCTTTAATAAGTAGTTATGTCTCCTGATATCCTCGAATTTGCGAAGGATTATGAGTTATTATTAGTCTTTTGAGAAGCTCACATCTTATCGACGGCAATAAAACTGGAAAGTTGGTAATGCCAGTAGAATGAATTGATTGATTATGACATGACGATATTGTCTTAATTGATGGGAACTCGAGTTGAACTCCCCTAAATGATAAGATGCTGATTATCAAAAGTGATATAAATAATTCTTGGTGGATGACGATATCCTATATTTGGAATTGAAATTTTACCGTGAGTGATTGTGAATTAGTCATAGATACTATAATCTAGAAAGAACCTAATATGAATTTATTAAAAAGATAATTCTGTTATCTGACACTTTAGGAGGTATTTGTTGATGAATTACCTAGACTTTTGCCATTTAGGCAAGTAGAATTTGGTATTTGATTATATTCCCGGTGCTGCACCTATGGCTTGTGCACTGTACGTCAGCACCATCTAAATTAAAGGAATTACCGTACAATTGAGAGTTGTCGGAGAAAGATTTTATTATACCAAGCCTGTCATCCTGAAGAGCTATGGTGTTATCTTTCCTTATATTTATAGATTACTGTGAACTGAGTAAATTGACAATCGAAAACGATATCCATAACTCGAAATGGAAGATTTGTTCGATCATTTACAAGGTTCTAGCGTTTGTTTTAAAGATTTGATCCATGGCATGGTTATTATCAACTTCGCATCTGCGAAGAAGATTATCTATTCCAATCACTACATCCGGTACTTGTAATGAACGTTATGAGTTTCACGTGATGTCGTTTGGATTGACAATGCACATGTAGTATTCATAAAATTGGTGAATCACGTGTGTAGGCTGTAATTTGATAAATTCATGCTCGTGATCATTAAGGATCAATTGTTTGTATATAAGAATAATAATGAGTTAATAATTAAGTTATAATTGCCCTGAATTGGCTAAACAATGAAAACCTATACCTTAAATATTTAACACGTGATTAAGAACTTAACCCTTTACATAAAATGACCGTTGGATTAGTAATGGTAAGATGTATGCATATAGACTCTTCAAAAATTAAGAGCCCTTTTTAAGACTTTGGATTTTTCCAAAAAGAAATGGAAATATGTTTTGACAAATGTTTTAACAAAGGATTTTAAGGGATTATTCCCTTATACACAAACCATTTAACTAAACTTCTGTTTAGGGGTAAATGTTTGTATATACTTTTAGACAACTTAAGAGGAATTGAGGAAACTATATAAAACATGACTTGAAATTTAAAACGATAATTTACGCTTTTCAAACTAAAGAAAATTTTGACCAAAGTATAAACAAAGATTTTTCAAACATTTACGAATCTTATTAATTATTTTCGATAAATCAACCAAAAATCTTGTTAATTAAATTCAAAATTTATTTTTGAACATTTTATATAATTGGTCGAACTAAGAAATTTAAAAATTTTACGCTTCATAAAAATTAACTAATAATTATTTAATTAATTATGATAATTATCGACGCTTTAGACGACGGATTGAGTAAAACGGATAAAAATGATAGTTGAGACGAAACTAAAACATAGGAGATATGAAGAAAGAATTTTGAATAAATACGGTTGTGATATTTATTCCATCAGGAAGATGAACGTAATTACTGACGCCTAATATAGAAAGAATATCTGAGTGAATTGTGGACATGATAATTATATCATCATAAGAAGTGAATATAGATACCGACGCATTATGTAGAAAGGATAAAGAACTAATTAGGATATATTTCTTAATAATGAAGGTGCAAAATAAATTGCCGAACGATATAAAAACAAACATTGTTTGTAAAAAGGATAACATAAATAATAAAAAGGGTTCGCGGATAATGTGAACCGTTAAAATTGAGAAGTCAATGGCGTTAAATGTTTTAAAAGACCACTTATGGTTGCCTAAATATGAAGGATTGTGAGCTATAGTTATGTTGGAATTTGTAAGTATAAGTATTATATGTATGTCATTTTTGACTAAAAATATCTTTGTCTGAAGAAGTTGTACTGATGGCAATTATGAAGGCAGACATCGCCTCATACATTAGTAAACGCCTAGCTATTGCTAAGGTCATCATCTGAATTTGATTCGATTTGGGTCATCGTCGACAGACTGACCAAATCTGCTAATATCATTCCCGTCAATGATAAATGCAAAAGAGTTATGTAAATATAGCGTACCTGTATCGATCATCTATATCAAGATCCTCGCTTCGCATCGAATTTCTAGAGATTTGCTCAGAAATCATTGAGAACGAACCTTGATGAGAGTACTATGTACCACCCAATCGAAGGGACGAGGTAAAGTAACGATACAAGGTAATATAAGTGCTGTTTTGTGTTTGAATGATTGACCTTTGGTAATAGACCGTATAATCGTTTTCCTTTGGAGAGATTATCATTGATAATCATCGTATTAGGATTGAGATCGAATCTTGTTAGGATCTGAATCTTAGAACATCTGTAAGCAGGAGTTGAGATGAAGACATCCGACATACACCCACTGTGAGTTGGACATGTCTTTTAGGTTTAAGGTTTCCTATGATGGCGAACCCAACCTTGCAGAATATTCGACCCGCGAGATCTGAAATAATTGTTGAAATTAGGATTTGATTATTAACTGCCGATAGTGGGCAGGAGGTTATGTGAATATGAATTGTAGATCTTGAAGTGCCAAATGGGTAGCGAAGTTATGCCACAATTTTTAACCTTGGAAAAATGAATTCATGATCTGACAAATCATGGGATATAAGTCCCCGTTGTATGGGACCATTGAGATGATGTAAAAGTTGGGATTGAAAGGCATATAAGCTGGATCTACCCTAGGACTTCAAAGACTGCGTAAATTATGTTTCGTAAATCGAACTTGATGGAATATCTATCAAGTGAAAATCTGATTGTTCTTAGTAGAGCTTAGATCGGCGAAAAGTTGCATTCATCAGAAACCCGTGAATATCATGGATAGAGAAAGTAAGTCAACATTAAGCCTGATCTTATTCCCGTAGTTATGTTTGATGAAACTCGCGTATTGTAATTGCACTTGTGAGAAAAGACCGAATGTGGAGGAAATACCCACATGGCTTTAACTCTATAAGAAGCGAGTAGTAAGGTAAGATGATCTTTGAGGACAAAGATCCTGTTTAGGGGTAAATGCTGTGACAATCCGTCAATTTATGATTGATATTTTATTCTCGAATATTATTTAAAAACAAATTACAATATGAACTCACTTATTTTTGGGAAGAAATTTGGATTTACGTCTTGGAGTAGCATCGACTACGTCTAAACCGGAGGATTCAACGTTACGTGCTTACGTTTACATACACCGTATTTGGTGACAGTCCGACATTTCAGAAAATAAATTTATCTGAGAATATTATTTTGGAGTTTTAAATTTGTGTTGGTTCATAAACTCACAAATTTACGAGAAGAGATTAGGACTTACGATTTTATTTTTAACGTCCTTTACGACTAAACCGGAAACCTTAGGATTACGTATTTACGTTTTCGAACTCCGTTTTTGATGAAACAATTTTTATTGGATTCGTTTTGTGACGTCGATTCATAATTTATAAAAACGTTTTTCGTAAAACGACCCGAGGGCACGCAAATCGAGGAAACTAGAATCGAGGAGTACCCGTAAATAAATGGGATGGGACAAGTGGGACACTTGTCCCACCCCACTCCCAAAACCGGCCATAACAAGCCAACACACCATAAGGTGTCATCTTACTAACTAGTTACAACACTTGGCATGCTAAGCTTACACATTAAGCTAGCTAACAACTCAAAACCATCAAACACTCTCATTTCTACCATTTCACCATGCAAACCACTCACACAATCCTCTCTCTAACTCCATTTTTGGCCGTCCCATATAGCCTCCAAAACACCACCTTCATATGATTTTTTAACCACAAAATCCTATGTAATTTACACCTATGTTGAAGCCCTTTCAAAACCCTATTGATTGGTGGTACTTATAACATCCATGGAGGAGTTTTCATGGTGTCATGAGGCTGATTTTCCACAAGGAGTCCATGGAGCATGGTGGTCTTGAAGATGGTCATGGTTGTCTACACGTTTCTTCATCAAAAACCATGTCAAAATCATAACCTACATCAAGTTAGTGGTATAAAGATTGTCCTCCTCAACTTCTTATTATTTTGATTATGTAAACTTGTATTTTATTTCCTATTGTATATATTTATGATGATTATATGATGATAAAAATGTTATGTGGGGATTTGTTGTTGATAATCATGGATAAAAAGATGAAAAACCATATGAAACAAGGTTAAAATCTTGATTAATTTACATGGCTGTATAAAACAGTAAAGAAACATGTTATGAACTGATGAAATAATGAAGTAGGATCCATTTACAGTAAGCTATGGGTCTTGTACACATGTGAGAGTTGGCCATGCAATGGAATCAAAATAATGAGTGAGATATGATCAAAACAAGTTTAGGGTATGAATCTGAAGTTACTGTATTGGACGATTTTTAGAAAATATTTAGAAGATGATTCAACAGTAGCTATAGAAGAGTTAATTGTAGCACATATCATGTAGTTTATGTGATAAAAATTTGAGCTTCTATCTCCATGTAGAACTCAAGATATGGCAGTTTTGGTGAAGATGAAGTTAAAAATCAGATTTTTGGAAATTAAAGAATAATACTATTATATAAGCACTCACATTTTAATATATAAAATGTAAATAAAAACCCACTAACTTATAAAACTTATTTATATAAATATATAAAAGGTGTAATAAGTGTATAAATGATGAAAATGGAAACTTGTTAAGTTTTATAAGTTATAAAACTATAAACATGATTTTTACTACTTTTTCGGCTATTGCCGTAAAATTAACGTTTTTGTTAAATAAAACTTAGATGGTTGGACCCGTCTAATGAAAACTTTATAAAACTTATATACTGATATATAGACATGTATAACAAGTAAAAACCGATAAAACCCGAACTATAGGGCATACGGACATTAACAAGTTAAATAAACATATTAGACTAATAAATGGACTAAATAGGATAAAAACTTGTAAAAAGAATCTATTGGGCTTAACCCATTTAGGCCCAACTTGGAAAGTATACATACTGATAATATAAGTACAAAAAGGATTAATACAAGCTAAGAACTTATAATAAGCTTGTGGACCTAAAACACGTAAATAGGTAAGACGAGAAAACTAGTATAAAAGTTATCAACACATAACTCTAAAATGAGTAAACGAGAATATGTAAACCCACTTGATCATCATATATATATAATCATCATATGTATACATAATTGATATATTTTTATAAATTCATTGGACAAACATCTAAGACCGAGTATTATTTGTCTAGGTTTCCGTGATTGAAGCGCGTACCGTACGTCCGAATTGCCGATAACCCGCCTTCCCACATCAACGTGAGTTCATAGCCTCGCACTCTTTTAAATGTTTTATAAATGCTTTATAAACCCGCGAGGGAGATAACATGTTAGTTTTTATAAAAGTTTGGACACCATTTGTCCCGATTGTTTGTTTATTAATTTTGGACCCGAATGATTGAATGACCCGATTGTATGACCCGATAAATGATTAATGGACCCGATAGATGAAATTAAATGGATTATTAAAGTTAGGTTATGTCACTAAAAGTCCCATTAGCATAAATTGTGAACTACCGGGAGTTGGTAGACGCTTATGCATTTAATAGTACTATTTGGGGACGATCACCCCAGTTCGCGCCTTGACGGTTGATCCCCGTCGTGCCACATTGATTGGTAAGCGAATTAATGTATGAGAAGATTTCAATAGCGTGACCTTTGTGACGACACGCTACTTTAGATGGGCAAAATTGGTATCGGGTTAGCTACCCGTTTTGGTTTTAGTAAGGTAACAATGTCATGCGGCTTATAATAATCCGAATTAACGAAATACTACTAGACGCTCCGAATTACGATGTATTGCCTGACTAGCAATACTGGGTCATACTATTGATATTATGTTTGTATTTTGGTTTTCATAACCATACTCATATAACGGTTTTTATTTTCATACAACGTCATAAGACGTATTGTATGATGTTTTTACGACATTGTCTCGTATATTGATTTTAAGGCAAATGCCTATATTATGATTTTCGATAAGGATTTGTATAAAATGATTTTGGCTATTTAAGGCCTATTATAAAGATTTGTACAAAATGATTTTTGGTAATATTTTAATACCAAAGTTATATTGATGGAATTTATTAAACTCTATGAATTCACTCGGCGTTATCGCTGACCTTTTCTTTTAACATGTTTTATCTCAGGTACTTGAAGGTAATTCTCGGGAAGACAACAAGAATTCATGGCCCGCACTTAAATAATATTTTTCCATTCAAATACTTGTAAAACTTTGTATGAAATAATATGACTTGGGACCTATGTAACTTTGATGTTTATGAATGGAAATGATTTATTATTAAACGACGCGATTTTTATGCGTTGTCTATGATGTGAGTAATGTGCTATCCCGTAACACCAACTAGTCTTCCGCTGAACTGAGTTGTATAAATTTGGGGGTGTTACAGTTTTTTTTTTCCTTTTTATTATTAATATTTGTATTAATAATATTACCTTAATTTTCCTTAATTTATTTCAGCTCCTAAAGCCTCCAAAACCTCAAAACCGTAAAACTAGTCAAATTTACGTGTTTTACCGTAAAAGACGTAAAATATACACTTTTTAAAAAAATCTCAAATTTTGAAATAAACTTTATAAGTAAG
>JANFOE010002461.1:0-25000 GCA_025667525.1 Glebionis coronaria | reverse complement strand
TACCCTTCAACTTATGTATCCACGTCTCATTTTTCTCTTACGGGTCCTCACGATAAAGTGTGTTCAAAGAATTTTCACATATTCGTCTTTTAGTAGTGTCACTGAAAAATAGATTATAACAACAAATCATCTATAGATGATACATCCTCTGGAAATCTAACTTGTTATTAAACAAACACATCTCATTGCCATTTGTAGTGAATTAAATTATAAGTAAACAAAAATCAAAACAACCACATCTGATTACTACTAAACAACCACACCTGATACAACTCTATGAACTTGTAAAAACTATGTGAAACAAGCATTTCTTAATACCGATTATTTATAATAACTCGAATTATCTAATTTTTTCTAAAAGAACACATAATTATTTAAATATTTAGCAAAAAATATTATTTCAAGTAAAAAAATTGTGTTTTTATATTTAGATTAAATTTTAATAACTATTTTATATTAAAAATATATATGTGTGCATAACTTCGATTTTTGGTTCGATTACGAGTTCCATTGTCAAACACATATCCAACCCGAAAACCAAATTTGTAGTTTAGTTTGGATATAACCCATAACCCAAATTCTAATTCGGTTCGGTTCTAATTCGGATTTGATTTGGTTTGGTTTTCAGTTTACCGTGGGTCAGACCTAAACAATGGACGCTCCTAACGTGGGTGTAGCAAGTACTAATAATATCAAACGATAATATACGTTCAACCAACATAAATAAAAAACGATTCCATTACAATGAAAGATTAACATGGGACAAACACGTCGGTTGAGTGGGCCAAGGCCTAAAAATATAAAAAATGAGTTTCGTATAGGTTTTCTTTTAACAAAAACGAGTCACACTTCAAACAGATAGAACTAATATCCAAACGTACTTAAAAAAAAGATTTGCGAAACGACCCCGCCCGTTGGACGGGTTACGACGCTAGTATATATATATATATATATATATATATATATATATATATATATTATATAGAGTGGGGTTATTATAAAACAAATCTTATAATAAAACAAATGAGGTGAAATCTCAGCCCTCGGATCAAAATCACTAATTTTGACACAAAAAAAATGGTGTATTTTTGTAAAAAAAGAAACTTTAGGGGCAATTCTCGAAAAAAAAAAAACTAAACGCGCCCATAACTGATGAAAAACACATAGTTCCCAGAATATAGCAGTTAAAATCGATCAAAAACACACAATAAAAACCGCTCATTAAAACACACAGTAACGTTACTGAAACCCTCCATAAACACGCAGTTATCGGAGTGAAAACGATCAAAAACACACACTTCTCACAGTGAATCCGATCAAAAAACTCGCATTTCACACTGGAATCATCTTGAATCAGAAAGTTAAGCAGGCAATCAAGATGGTTCGAACCTTTATAGGACTATCTCCGCCTTCTCAGTCTGGTAATAGATTTTTTAGTTTTTAATTTATTGTTCAAAGTTTGTTTAAAGATACTTTTTATGCTTGAAAATAAATGCTATTTGTTAAAAATGCAGTTTAATGCACTAGAATTAGACTTTAGTTCATATGAATGATTAGATTAGATGTTGTTCAAAATTTGATTATAAGTGACTTTTTAAGCTTCAAAATCAATGCTATGTGTTAAAAATGCAGTATAATGCTTTAGAATTAGACTAAGGTTCATATAAATGATTTAGGATAGATGTTGTTCAGAATTTGATTAAAATTGACTTTTTAAGCTTCAAAATCAATGATATGTGATAAAAATACTCTATAATGCTTTAGAATTAGACTAAGGTTCATATAAATGATTTAGGATAGATGTTATTCAAAATTTGTTTAAAAATGACTTTTTAAGCTTCAAAATCACTGCTATGTGTTAAAAATGCACTATAATGCTTTAGAATTAGACTAAGTTTCATATAAATGATTTAGGATAGATGTTGTTCAAAATTTGATTAAAAGTGACTTTTTAATCTTCAAAATCAATGATATGTGTTAAAAATACACTATAATGCTTTAGAATTAGACTAAGGTTCTTATAAATGATTTAGGATAGATGTTGTTCAAAATTTGTTTAAAAATGACTTTTTAAACTTCAAAATCACTGCTATGTGTTAAAAATGCACTATAATGCTTTAGAATTAGATTAAGGTTCATATGAATGATTTAGGTTAGATGTTATACTAAAATTTGTTTAAAAGTGGCTTTTAATGCTTCAAAATCATTGCTATGTGCTAAAAATTAACTATAATTCTCTAGAATTAGAATTTGGTTCATATGAATGATTTATGTTATATGTTGTTCAAAATTTGATTAAATGTAAGTTTATATGTTTGAAAATCAGTATAATGTGTTAAAATTTGTATTCTAATGTTCTAAAATCCGAGTTATGTTCTTATGAATGTTTCCTGTTAGATGATGTTTAAAGTTTGCTTAAATGTGAGATATCATGCTTGAAAAACACTATAATGTGTTAAAATTTGAACTCTCATGCTCTAAAATACTAGTTAGATTCATATGAATGATTTTACTTAGCCGTTGTCTAAAGTATGATTAAATGTGAGATTTCATACTTGAAAATCACTGTGATGTGTTAAAAGTTGCACTATAATACACCAAAATCCAAGTTATATTGATATGAATGATTTATGTTAACTGTTTTTTATAGTTTCATTAAATGTGAGTTTATATGTTTGAAAATCAGAGTGATGTGTTAAAATTTGTACTCTAATGCTCTAAAATACAAGTTATGTTGATATGAATGATTTAGGTTAGTTGTTGTCTAAAGTATGATTAAATGGGAGTTTTCATGTTTGAAAATCAATGCGATGTGTTAAAATTTATATTCTAATGTTCTAAAATCAGAGTAAGGTTCATATGTATGTTTTCTTTTAGCTGTTGTTTAAAGTTTGATTAAATGTGATATATCATGCTTGATTAAAACTATAATGTATTAAAATTTGAACTCTAATACTCTAAAATTCTAGTTAGATTCATTTGAATGATTTTAGTTAGCCGTTGTCTAAACTATGATTAAATGTGAGATTTCATACTTGAAAATCACTGTGATGTATTAAAATTTGCACTCTAATGCTCTAAAATCCAAGTTATGTTGATATGAATGATTTATATTAACTGTTTTTTATAATTTCATTAAATGAGACTTTATATGTTTGAAAATCAGAATGATGTGTTAGATTTTGTACTCTAATGCTCCAAATTGCAACTTATGTTGATATGAATAATTTAGGTTATCTGTTGTCTAAAGTATGATTAAATGGGAGTTTTCATGCCTGAAAAACAATGCGATGTGTTAAAAATTTGACTCTTATGCTCTAAAATCTGAGTTAAGTATAATTGAATGATTTAGTTTTAATGTTGTTCAAAATTTGATTAAATGTAAGTTTATATGATTGAAAATCAGTATGATGTGTTAAAATTTGTATTCTAATGTTCTAAAATCCGAGTTAGGTTCTTATGAATGTTTCCTGTTAGATGTTGTTTAAAGTTTGCTTATATGTGTTAAAATTTGAACTCTAATGATCTAAAATACGAGTTAGATTCATATGAATGATTTTAGTTAGCCGTTGTCTAAAGTATGATTAAATGTGAGATTTCATACTTAAAAATCACTATGATGTGTTAAAATTTGTATTCTAATGCTATAGAATCCAAGTTAGGTACATATGAATGTTTCCTGTTAGATGTTGTTTATAGTTTGATTAAATGTGATTTATATGTTTGAAAATCAGAGTGATGTGTTAAAATTTGTATTCTAATGCTCTTGATTCTGTGTTAGGTACAAATGAAAGATTTATATAGACTGTCTGTAAATGAATATAGTGTGTGATTTTTTCAGGTATATCTCCATCAGTTAAAAAGACCAATGAGAAAAAAAATAAAAATCCAACGGAAAACAGTGATTCGGATTTTGAAGAAAATACTTTCGATAAATATAAGATAGAAAAAAAGGAAGATAAGGGGAAAAGGCTTGCACTAAGAAAAGATTCTGATGTATTTTTTCAGTCAAAAAAGAAGGCAAAAACAAAAGATAATATGATTGTTTGTTATCCACAAGCAATTCAACAAAAGAAGCCAAAAAAGGCTGATCAGGAAACCATAAAATACAGAATGTCACCAAGAAATCTCCAAAAGGTCCTAAACAACTTAAGCCCTCAACAAGACAAGCGTGTTCGAGAAATGGGATTTGGTGATTTTCCTGAAAACTTCAACATATATTATATCCCATCAACCTTAGGTCTGTTTTTAGCTACCAATTTTGATTCAGAAACACTCACTCTAGGAATGGGAGATGGTAGGAAGATAAAGTTTACCAAACAACTTGTGCATGATATGCTTGGGATACCAATGGGTGATATCCCTGTTGAAACTCTAAAAGAAAAAAATCTATTAGAGCCTACGACTCAGAGATGGAGAAGAAAGGTGAAGCATATTGTCGGTAATGATAAAAAAATCGGAGTAACAAAATTGGAATCATTTTTGTCTGAATACGAAAAAGCCAATTGGGTATTCGATGTTGGTTTCCTATCACTGTTCTTCTCAATAATCGGAGAAGGTAACAAAGATGGAACGATAAATGAGAGGCTTATTCCATTTATTGGGAATAACACTGATAGGATTGAAAAAATGGATTGGTGCTCATATGTATTAGAATGTTTGGTGAGGGAATGCACCAGTTTTGATTCAAGTAGCACATTCAGTGGACCATTGGTTTTACTCACAGTAAGTACTAATTTAAACTTAAATGCTGTAAATTTTAGTCTTAACTGCTGTAAAATTTTTACTTAAACTGCTGTAAAAATTTACTTTTTAGTTTATTAAATTTTACATAAATTTTCAACATCTAACTACTAAAAAATATTTTTTTTGTGCAGCTTGTGTATTGCAATTCAACTGTGTGTAAAAAGGTAAAGGTCGAAAAAACAGTCCCTGCATTCAAAGCATGGAATCATCAATTGATGAAAGCTAGAGAATCTCTTGAACTTAAGAAAGGAGGTTTTGGACGTTTAGAAATCGTTGATGGTTTAGAATGGATTGAGCCAAAGAAGAAAGATACCAAAAAAAAGAAATTAGTGAACTTATCAGGTATGCATAAAAATATAAAATAAATATATTCTTGAAATTTTGTTATTATATAATAATTTATTTTGTTGATGTTGTAGAAGATGAAGAAGAGTTTTCAGAAGAAGAACTTGAAGAAGCTAAAGATTTTTCATCTAAAACTTTTAAGGTAATAATTTTGAATGAAATATATGTTATGTAAGATGATTTGGTTAAAAAATTAACTAAAATTCAGTAAATTTTCCGGTCTTAAGGCTCACACAATCAAAAAATATTTGATGCATGTGGCTCACTAGGAACAAGCTCGAAAACCTAGTGGGAGCCTTTTGATTCCCCATATTGGGAAGACTCCTTCTTTGTAATGAGGATTGAGAACTCGGTTGTTTGAAAATGATAGTTATGATGTTATTTATTAAAAGTTATGAAAGTGATTTGGCAAAAATACAATTTAATGCATTAAACTTTAAATGATTTTTTATATTATAGGGAATGTGCAATACTGTAAAAGGTAATCTACAGCAAGCAATTAAGCTGATGGAAGATTCTGATAGAAAATTGGATCTTGCTTTTAGATACTATCCCGAGTCCAAAAGGTTAAAAAAACTTGTAAATGATAGAAATAAGGTTTTCATGGTTTATTATAAGCATAAGCAAGGTGATATGGAAGATGAAAATGATGATAGTGAAAATGGGAATGGAGATGAGGATGATGAAATTGATGGTAGCGAAGACGGGAATGGAGATGAGGATGAAGATATTGATGACGAAACTGACAATGATGATGGATTAGATGATGACGAAAAAGATGACAATGATGATGCATTAGATGATGATGCATTAGATGATGATAATGATGCAGTAAAGGCAAATGTTGATGATCAACATGATGATGCAAAAAAAGGAAATGTTGAGGATCAACATGATGGTATGTCTATAACATTCAAATTATATTTTTCTATGTTCTACTAAAATTTTTTTTGGTAATAATATAACTACAATGCTATAACATTATTACTTTAATTTGGTAAGGTTTGCAATTTAAAAATTCTAACAATGTAAAAATATGCAGATAATGGCGATGATCAAAAAAAGAATAAAAAAGGTGATGACGATGTAAATGCGAAAAAGAAAGATGAGCATGATTGTAAAAATGCTGGAGAGGGGCCTCAAAATCTGATTGCAGGGCAAAATATGGGCATTGTACCATTTGATTATACTAATTTCACTCAGTCAACTCCTCCAGAAACACAATCTTCAAATGAAACTGATAAAAATGCTCGGATAGCTTTTGTCGTAGAACCTTCAGAAGATAGTGATGAAAGTTTGTTGAGTTATCTAAACACTAGACTTCCCACAATAGAACCTTTATCACAAACGAAGGAAGACGAAAAAGGATATCAAATCAACAAACGAAGAAAGATTGATGTTGTAGATGATTTGGGTATCATGCGTGCTAAAGTTGTTGATTTTGATGTAGGACAACCAGGGTTGGATGCATTTGATTTGGTTGACAATATGACCGATAATGTTTGGACTTTTACCCCAGATGTTTTTCAAAATCTCAACACTCCTTCCTTTCGTCCTAGATCAAGAAATATGAAATTAAGCCTAGTACGAAACAATGAAGGACGTTTTGAGGCAAGAAAAATGGATGAAGGAAATACAAGTGCCATAGAAAAAAGTGTTGAAGCTCATGAAGTTGCTGAATTGCCTCCAAAAACATCTGTTGAAGCTAATGAAGTGGATGAAGCAACTGAAATTCTTGAAATTGCTGGAATGGCTTCAATACTTGTTAATGCAGTCCAAAACACAGACACTAAGGCGCCAATGATCACAAGTAGTGTTACAGATAAGAATTCAGAAAAAGGCAAAGAGAAAGTGGTTAGTATTGCAGTTCCAGAACCCTCAAATGAAAGTGATTTTAAAAAGCCTATCAGAAGTATGAAAAGAGGCGCTGAAGTATTAGAAGATGCGGTTTATAGAATAGACTCAAGTGAAAAGTTGTCAGCATATCACGAGAGGAAAATTCATCCAGACATACCATTTACTGAAGATGAAATAAAGGTTATAGAATACGTATGGAGTGGCAGATGTCCTGAAGGGTTAGTTTTTACTGCATTAACCTTTAATAAAGTAACTGAATTGCATATTATAGATATATTTTTTTTTGTTTGTGATTTGGTAAAAAAAAACTGAATTATTTTTATAATGCGCAGGGAATTTATATTCAGTGGATTCGGCGTAATAATTGAATGTATATGGTTCTTGAGTCTTTATCCAAACATCCTAATTTCATCAAATATTCTTGACTTATGGAGTCTTGTTCTGGCGTATGAGGAGACATTCCAATCGAGCGCCTCATTTAACTCAAATTTGTACTGCAGTACAGGAATGCTGGTGAGTTTTTTAGTCTATATATATACTTAAAAAATTGTATTTCTATAGGTTGAAATATTTTATATTTTTTTTGTGATTATATACAGCCTCCCGTTCTGGTTGAACAGAAAGTGGATGAAGAACACCTGAGAAGAGTTTTTGATGATAACTTTGAATCTGTTTTACAGAATTCAAAGAAAACAAATTTGGATAACATTAGTATGGTAAGTCATAAATAACATCTATTACTAATACTATTTAAAAATTATTTACAGCATTACAGTTAAATTTTTACAGCATTACTATGTTTTAGTTAATAATTTTTTATTGAATTATCTACAGGTTATGATTCCTTGCATTCAGATGATAGGTGTTGTAAACCATTACTACTTATTATGCTTCAATATGATATCTGCTGAAATAGAAATCATGGACAACCTTGATGATGATTCTGTGGATCTTGATGACAGATATGGCCCTTATGCCATGACAATGGTAATTTTTTGATTTATGAATCTCATTTGGCTAAATAGCTATGTATTAATAAATACTAGTTTTTTATAAATTATTAGTTTTTTATAACCTTCAAAATTTTGTTATAAATTATTTTTTTTAGATATAACAGGTAATTTTTTTTTATTGCATTACATATTATTTTACAGCATTAACAGCAATCTTGTATTTTTTCACAGATCAAATTATTCATTGCTTACCTAGAAAGTGTAAATCATCAAAAACATGCTGCATTCATGAAGGCCGTCCCAAGAGTCTTGAAGATGTCTTGGAGGACAAAAAAAAATGTTGTCGACTGTGGTCTATTTGCTATGAGGCATATGGAGATGTACGTCGGTAAAGAAATATGGTTGATGACATTGCCAGATGAAAATAGAAATCAAAAATCAACTATTCACACTCTCAGAGCAAAGTACTTAGCAAAGATTCTGCTGTTGCCTTGTAACCTTTGGAGAAATGAGTTAATCAAAGCGGCGGACCAACATTGGAAGAAGCAACAAAAGAAACAAAAGATTATAAGTGGTTTCAATGTGAAAGTTAATATTGGGCTCATGAGAAAGTTTGAAGCAAGAATAAAGAAGGAAGTCCTTGGATGAAGTTTAATGAAATTATGTATAAACTTTTGAAGAATTTTATTATGTAAAGTTAACCCAAAACATAAAGTTTGTTTCTATTGTAATTTTATTTCAGCTTGGCCTAAGTACATTGTAAATGCCACTCTATTTACCTAATATTTATTTTGGTTATCCTCTCCTGTAATGCAGTAATTAACCTTTATGATTTGGTAAACTTCCAATGAAAATTAGAAGATTTTTAAACATTATACCTTTATATTTAATATTTTTTTAAAGAAATCTGTTATAATGGTATATTGATTTGATAAAATATGATAAATTTATATATTGATTTGCTAAAGTATGATAAAGTTGTATATTGATTTGGTAAAATATGATAAAGTTGTATATTGATTTGGTAAAATATGATAAAGTTGTATATTGATTTGGTAAATATTAGTTATAACCTTTCTAGAATGTCTCATTTATGATGAATAAACGACCACCTACGTATTAATCTGTTAAAATTAAATATTGATTTGGAAAAATCTATTAAAATTGTATATTGATTTGGTATATATTACAAACTTTAGGGACAAACTAGTAAATAACAATCCGAGAGGGTCTCATTTATGGTGAATAAACAGCCACGTATCTCTTAAATTCATCACTTACTAAAAATATCTCCCAATATTTCTCTCTCCCCAAGTTTACACACAGTAGATCAAAACAAGATCAAAACCAGATCGATGCATAAAATTTGAAATGCATCAATCCAAAAAGATGGTGAATAAGAATCTGAAATCCTTTACTCCTCCTCGTAAGCAAATTAATACCTCTATTTATTTATTTTCGATATTATTTATGTTTATAACAATCTGATACCAACTATCATTTCATCTATCTAGAAAATAGGAAAAGTGTTAGGCTGATGATAAAACAAAGAGTAGATTATGGAAACGGTAAAAAAAAGTCGCCGGAAAAATCTATAACTATATCAAGCAGTAAGTGATTTATTCTACAACTTTATTTCAATGCGATGTGTTAAATTTGAGTTTTCATGCTTGAAAATAACTGAAATTTGTTAAAATTTGTACTGTAATGCTCTAAAATCCGAGTTAGGTTGATATTAATGAATTAGGTTACACATTGTAAATATTTTGTATAAATGATTGTTTATATGCTTTAAAATAAGTTTGATGTGATTAAATTTATACTCTAATGCTCTAGAATGTGATTTATGTTCATATGAATGGTTTATGTTAACCATTGTCTAAAGTATGATTAAATGTGAGTTTTCATGCTTGAAAAACACTATAATGTGTTAAAATTTGAACCATAATGCTCTAAAATGCTAGTTAGATTCATATGAATGAATTAGGTTACATATTGTAAATATTTTGTATAAATGATTGTTTATATGCTTGAAAATCAGTTTGATGTGATTAAAATTATACTCTAATGCTCTAGAATGTGATTTAGGTTCATTTGAATAGTTTATGTTAGCCATTGTCTAAAGTATGATTAAATGTTAGTTATCATGCTTGTAAAACACTATAATGTGTTAAAATTTGAAGTCTAATGCTCTAAAATGCTAGCTAGATTCGAATGAATGATTTAAGTTAGCCGTTATCTAAAGTATGATTAAATGTGAGATTTCATACTTGAAAATCACTATGATGTGTTAAAACTTGCACTCTAATGCTGTAAAATCCAAGTTATGTTGATATGAATGATTTAGGTTAGCTGTTGCCTAAATTATGATTAAATGATGCTTGAAAAACACTATAATGTGTTAAAATTTGAACTCTCATGCTCTAAAATACTAGTTAGATTCATATGAATGAATTAGGTTACAAATTGTTCATAAATATTGATAAAATGATTGTTTATATGCTTGAAAATCAGTTTGATGTGATTAAAATTATACTCTAATGCTCTAGAATGTGATTTAGGTTCATGTGAATGGTTTATGTTAGCCATTGTCTAAAGTATGATTAAATGTGAGTTATCATGCTTGAAAAACACTATAATGTGTTAAAATTTGAACTCTAATGCTCTAAAATGCTACTTAGATTCATATGAATGACTTAAGTTAGCCGTTGTCTAAAGTATGATTAAATGTGAGATTTCATACTTGAAAATCACTGTGATGTGTTAAAATTTGCAATCTAATGCTCTAAAAGCCAAGTTATGATGATATGAATGATTTAGGTTAGCTGTTGCCTAAATTATGATTAAATGTTAGTTTTCATGCTTGAAAAACACTATAATGTGTTAAATTTGAACTCTAATGCTCTAAAAATGCTAGTTAGATTCATATGAATGACTTAAGTTAGCCGTTGTCTAAAGTATGATTTAAGTTAGCCGTTATCTAAAGTATGATTAAATGTGAGATTTCATACTTGAAAATCACTATGATGTGTTAAAACTTGCACTCTAATGCTGTAAAATCCAAGTTATGTTGATATGAATGATTTAGGTTAGCTGTTGCCTAAATTATGATTAAATGATGCTTGAAAAACACTATAATGTGTTAAAATTTGAACTCTCATGCTCTAAAATACTAGTTAGATTCATATGAATGAATTAGGTTACAAATTGTTCATAAATATTGATAAAATGATTGTTTATATGCTTGAAAATCAGTTTGATGTGATTAAAATTATACTCTAATGCTCTAGAATGTGATTTAGGTTCATGTGAATGGTTTATGTTAGCCATTGTCTAAAGTATGATTAAATGTGAGTTATCATGCTTGAAAAACACTATAATGTGTTAAAACTTGAACTCTAATGCTCTAAAATGCTACTTAGATTCATATGAATGACTTAAGTTAGCCGTTGTCTAAAGTATGATTAAATGTGAGATTTCATACTTGAAAATCACTGTGATGTGTTAAAATTTGCAATCTAATGCTCTAAAAGCCAAGTTATGATGATATGAATGATTTAGGTTAGCTGTTGCCTAAATTATGATTAAATGTTAGTTTTCATGCTTGAAAAACACTATAATGTGTTAAATTTGAACTCTAATGCTCTAAAAATGCTAGTTAGATTCATATGAATGACTTAAGTTAGCCGTTGTCTAAAGTATGATTAAATGTGAGATTTCATACTTGAAAATCACTGTGATGTGTTAAAATTTGCAATCTAATGCTCTAAAAGCCAAGTTATGATGATATGAATGATTTAGGTTAGCTGTTGCCTAAATTATGATTAAATGATGCTTGAAAAACACTATAATGTGTTAAAATTTGAACTCTCATGCTCTAAAATACTAGTTAGATTCATATGAATGATTTTACTTAGCCATTCTCTAAAGTATGATTAAATGTGAGATTTCATACTTGAAAATCACTCTGATGTGTTAAAATTTGCACTCTAATTCTCTAAAATCCGAGTTAGGTACATATGAATGAATTAGGTTACAAATTGTTCATAAATATTGGTAAAGTGATTGTATATATGCTTGAAAATCAGTTTGATGTGATTAAAATTATACTCTAATGCTCTAGAATGTGATTTAGGTTCATTTGAATGGTTTATGTTAGCCATTGTCTAAAGTATGATTAAATGTGAGTTATCATGCTTGAAAATCACTGCGATGTGTTAAAATTTGTACTCTAATGTTGTATATGAATGATTTAGGATAGATATTGTTCAAATTTTGTATAAATGATTGTTTATATGCTTAAAAATCAGTGTCATGTGTTAAAATTTGCAATCTAATGCTTTATATTCCGAGTTACGTTTGTATGCATTATTAAGGTTGGCTGTTGTCCAATATTTGATTAAATGTGACTTTTAATGTTTGAAAATCACTGCGATGTATTAATATTTTACTGTATCAATATATGAATTGGACGTGTAATGATTCATTAAATTCTTAAAAGTTGGATAACATTGTTAATTATTTACAGGTAAAAGCAATGAAAGACTCTCAGAACCAGAGGGATTTAATACAAATGAAGTATCTTCCAAACGAAAAAAAATATGTGCTAAAAACAAAGTTACTGGTAAAAGAGCAGCTGCTGATGACATCCCAACTGATGAAGGAAGAAGCCAAAACAAAAAAAAGAAAAAGGTTGCAGCAGTTGATATTCCAGATTCAGCTGAGGTACTTGTCGATGCTGAACAAATTCAATCAGACAATGTTTATACATCAAAGACATATGCTCCAACTGCTGTGGTAGAGAAGGTAGTGGTAGAGAAGGTAGCTGAAAAAGGTAAGATGATGAAAAATCGGAGGATTAATGGGAAGAAAGTGGTAGAGAAGGTAGCTGAAAAAGAAGTTGCTGAAAAAGAAATTGCTAAAAAAGGCAAAGCAGTAAATATTACAGTTTCAACTGAGGTAGTTGACGATGCTGAACAATTTCAATCAGAAAATGTTGAGACATCAAAGACAGATGCTCCAACTGCTGTGATAGGAAAGGAAGTTGTAGAGAAGGTAGCTGAAAAAGGTAAGATGATGAGAATTCGGTGGATTAAATCGAAGAAAGTGGTACAGAATGTGGATGGAAAAGAAGATGCTGAAAAAAAAGTTTCTAAAAAAGGCAAAGCATTATTTCCCCATATCGTCCCAAGAATGTCAGTGCGTCATTTGAATCTTTTGTTAAAAGCATGCACAACAAGACAGCTTAAGGTTATAGAAGAAATGGGTTTGGGACATTTCATCAATAATTTTGAGTATATGTCGGTGCCAACCAAGATGACATTTTGGATTGTACAAAACTATGATCTTGAAACGGACACTATAAAGATGGAGGATGAAAGAAGAATTAAAGTAACCAAGGAATTAATTTATGACATTTTGGGTGTTCCAATGGGTGAAAAGAAAGTTATCTCTCTACCTAGCACAACGTCTGAAGATAAGACAACTACAGATTGGAGAGCAACAACACCCTTTGCAGGAGAGGATGCAGACAGGATAAATATTTCGTTTCTTAAAGATCATGTTGCTAGATTGACCGAAACAGATTGGTCTTTCCAAGTCGGCTTTTTGGTTATTTTCTTCTCTTGTCTAGCTGAAGGGAACAAAGATGGCACTGCAAATCAAAGATTCATACCATCGGTAAAACGAATGGAAGAATTTCAACAATATGATTGGTGCGAGTATATTTTTGACTGTATTCGATCAGAGATCCAGGATTGGGAACCAGGAAAAACGTTTGCTGCTTCCACAATAGTATTGGCGGTATGTTTTTTTACAGCAATAACTAATAATGTATTATTTCTTAAATATGATGCAATAAATTTTGAAATATAATGCTAATATATATTTTTTATTTTTTAGCTTATATACTGCAGTTCAACAGATTCGCCTGATCTAAAAGTGGAAAGAACATCACCTGTATTCAAAGGTTGGAGTACAGACTTGCTAAAAAAAAGAGAAGCACAAGAAATAAGGAGTGGAGGCTTTGGTAAACTTCCTATATTCAAAGAATTTGAATATATTCAACCACCAAAGATCAAATTGAAGAAAAGGAAAGAACAAAATAATCTACCAGGTAAGTTATAATCTTATATTAAAATAATATAGATATATGGAATCATATGATGATTTCTAATATTAGGAATGATCATTGTGTTAACAGAGGGTGGAAGTACTAGCCGAGAAGAGAATCTACAACAGTTCAAAGAAAAAACTAGTCAGGTAATCATCAAGTCGCTTTTGTATTATTAAGTTAAAATATAAGTTCCATATCTTGATGCATTAGTTTAGAAATTTTAATGAATCAAAGTTAAATTTTAGTTAACATAGACTATTTTGCAAAAAATAAATCATCATATTTTTACTGAATAAAAGTTAAAAAGTTTAATGCATCAAACTCATTTTTTATCTATATAAATATTTTTTTTTAAAAAAAAGAAAAAGTTTAATGCATCAAAGTTATCTTTAGCTAACAATTTATCTTTTTTTTTGAAAAACAAACAGGATATGAAGGATTTCTAAAATGATAACCTCATAAAACTTATAGAAATGTTTGTAATCCTAAAAATAGCATATCTTACTGCAATAAAGATTAAAATTTCAACATATCATAGCTTATATATATATATATATTTTATTTAATTATATATTATATTATATTTCTCAAAATTATACAAACATATATAATTTAAAATATGTTAAAAAGTTTAATGCATCAAAGTTATGTTTTACTAAATTTGTTTTTTTCAAAACACACAGGATATGAAGGTTTTCTTGAATCATAAGCTCATAAAGCTTATTCAAATGTTTGAAGATCATGACGCGAAGCTAAAAATAGCATTGAATGAATACCCAGTTGACGATGACTTCAAGGAGATTGTTCAAAAAAGAAATACATTCCTAAAGAGAATGTATAACGATGATGATCCTTTGAATCATCAAGATAAGACTGATGCAGATAGAGATAATGTATTGGATGAAGTTGGTTTGAATGAATCTGTAGAAGAAGGTATGAATGAAGGTGACGACGCCGATGAGACAAATATTAGTGCGCCTGTTGGGAATGTGGAAGTTGGAATGAATGAAGGTATAGACGCCAATGAATCTGGTAATGCTGAGCCTGTAACAACGGATGAAGGGAATTCTACGCCACACTCAACACCAGAATATGAAAGGCGGACAAGGTCAACAATCAAAGATAAAGCAGCAACAGCATCACCTGCTAAAGGGGGAAAAAATAAACCACCTATTGCCCCTAAAAAAACAGCAAAAGGAAAAGCAGGAGAAGCATCGCCCACTAAAGCAGGAAAAATCTCTAAAAGTAAATGAACAATGACACTTCTCTGGTTTCTACTAATATTTTATCTTATATCGTATGTTTCGGATATTGAATGTCTGTAATATAACTAGAACACCTTTAAAACTTGAATGTCTGTAGTATATTCTAATCTAATTACATATTTAAGTAATATGTAATAACTACATTTTATGCAACAATTTCATCGCATCATAATGTTTATAAACTAAATAGAATTATATTCTATGATATACTACTTAACTAAAGAGTGCAAACTAGATTATAAAGAATATATTAAATCAGCTATTTTCTTTTTTTAATTTGATTTTCTGTAATAACAGATTGTTTAAATGCTGAAATATGTTCTGAAGTGTGCGATAAAGATGTCAACGAGAGATCTATTGTCATTTATGACGATTCATTTCTTGAAAATCAATCGCAAACGCTATTGTTTGAAAGTGAAGAAGAAGAGATGGAAGTTGATAGTGAAGAAGCAGAGATGGAACTTGACACTGAAGGTGGAATGCAAGATGTTGACTTACCAGATGAAAACCTGGGAGCATATGAAAGTAAATGAAAAACAAACAGTGTCTTATATTGATTATTAATTTCACTGCATCATAGTGATTTAAAACTAGTAATGCACTGTTTAACTATAATGCATGACTAGATAAAAAAACACTATGATGCAGTAAGAAGTAACTATGCTGTAGTAAAACAAGTTATTCTATTTTTTTCCAAAAAAACTGTTGTTTAATTTCTTCTTTTAATAACAGGTTCTAAAAATCTCAAAGAAGCTGGCTTTCCTACAATTGGAATGGAAAATATCAAGAGTTTAATGACCGATTTTCCTTCAATTGAAGAAGTGAACAAAGAGTATTTTGACTACTCCGTTTCGAAACTACCTTTCTTAGCTGAATCAGAAGAGAGTGTGTCAAAAAGTTTCTTAATTGCCGAGCCACCAAAATGTCTCCAGATTCAGAAAAAGGGAATTATAAAAAGTTTACATAGTATGAAATTGCGGTTACCGAAAAACAACGCAAGAGAGGTTAAAGGTAAAACACCATTGTTTGTTGCTGAACAACATGAAGAATATAAAGAGATTCCGATATCTGGTCAACTACGAACTGAAGGAAACAAAACAACTTTTGATGATATAAGGGATAAATTAATGAAAAAGAATGTCGGAAAGTTGCAACGCATGAATGAAAAATCAAATGATGAAGATAAAGGCAACAAAGAAGGAGATCTGTTAATTGCTGAAAGAAATAAGATAGAAAAAGATAAGCCTGAGCCTGTAACAAGAAAAATGATTATGCATGCATCACCAATTAGCTGTATTGCTCCACCAGTTGATATGGAAAACGATAAACGTCAAGTAAAGCTGCCTCCTTCTTTAGTGTCTCCATATTATCAACGGAAAATCATATTGGGCCAACCACTATCAGAAGATGGAAAGAAGATTGCTGAATACATATGGGGTAATAAGACACCTGAATGGTAAGTTCTTAATAATTACATAACATATTTTTTTTCACAGCATCAATATTATATATTTACTGCATCAATTATATTTAAATTATATCACATAGTAGTTATTTTTGAAGCATAAAAAGTCAATTTTAAAACAAACTTTGATCAACAGCTAACCTATAGAATTATATGAACTTAAGTCTTATTTTAGAAACTTTTTGAAGCATCAATATTATATATTTACTGCATCAATTATATTTAAATTATATCACATAGTAGTTATTAAGAAACTTTTTGAAGCATCAATATTATATATTTACTTCATCAATTATATTTAAATTATATCACATAGTAGTTATTTTTGAAGAATAAAAAGTCACTTTTAAAACAAACTTTGATCAACAGCTAACCTGTAGAATTATATGAACTTAAGTCTTATTTTAGAAACTTTTTGAAGCATCAATATTATATATTTACTGCATCAATTATATTTAAATTATATCACATAGTAGTTATTAAGAAACTTTTTGAAGCATCAATATAATATATTTACTGCATCAATTATATTTAAATTATATCACATAGTAGTTATTTTTGAAGCATAAAAAGTCACTTTTAAAACAAACTTTGATCAACAGCTAACCTATAGAATTATATGAACTTAAGTCTTATTTTAGAACATTATAATGCATTTTTAACACATAGCCTTATATGAACTTAAAATATGAAACTTAAATCTAATTCTAGAGCATTATAGTGCATTCTTAACACATAGCATTATATGAACTTAATTCTAATTCTAGAGAATTATAGTTTATATTTAACACATAGCATTAATTAAAACTTAAGACCAGTTAGTTATTTATTTAATCTTAAATATGAACTTAAGTGTAAATCTAGAGCATTATATTGCATTTTTAACACATAGCATTGTTTATCAAACATAAAAAATCAAATTTAAAACAAAATTTGAACAATATCTAAACATTGACCAATAACTAAAATAAATCATTCATATGAGCATTAATAAAAAAAGTAAACATACAAACCATCTAGATTCGCTGATTAATTTGTCTGATTCTAGATGATTCCGTAGGTTTGATTCAATAGGTTTGGTATCACAGCATTATATATATTACCTTGTCTGAAATATTGTACAGTGAGAATATTTTCAAGATGAATAAAAGAGTTGGAGTTGAAGGTGTTTTTTTCTTGAGCCTGTACCCTGAAATAGAAATTGCTTCACTCATATTAGACTTATGGTCTATTGTTCAAAATCACGAGGAACAACACAGAGACAAGCTATCAGACGATGGAAATGTATATTGTCATACAGGAATGCTTGTAAGTAATTCAATTATATAATTTTTTTTTTATATGTAACGTTTTACATTATGATATACATAACGTTTTGCATTTACTAAAAACAGTCTAATTACACTGTTGATTCGGGGAAGACTATTGAAGAAAGAATGCAAGTTTTTGATCAAAATATTCGTTTGGTTTTAACTGAAGCAAAACGGAAGAATTTTAACGATGTTCATTTGGTAAGTAGATTAATTATGAGAATAAAATGATATAATTGTGATGTTCTATAGAATGAAGTTGATTAATGATAACAAAAATATCTACAGGTATTCTTTCCTGCAATAAAGATATCGAAAGATTCATCAAACCATTTCTATGTAATCTGTTTCAATATGAAGACCGCTGAAATAGACATAATTGATAACATAGATTATGGCATCGATGATATAGAAACAATATATGGTTCTTTCCCATATGCTCTGGTAAGTCTACTTTTATCTAATACTTAAAGCATTATGGTGCTATTTTTAAACATCAAACTTATATGTTTCCTATACCTTGTGAATAATATTGATAATTTTACTGCATCATTTTTTTTAAAATAGTGCATTACAAAAGCTGTATCTCATACATTTTATTTTAAATTTTCACAGATTGATTCTTTTATAAATTACTTGGAGACACAACATCATCCAAAATGCGCTGACTTTCTAGTTTCTGAGCCTAGCATTATTGATTTTGATTGGAAAACAAAATCCAATAATGTCGATTGTGGTGTATTCGTTATGAGGCATTTAGAAACATATCTAGGTAAAGGAAACTTTTTACAACCTTTGAAGAAAGAAGGAACAATTCAGAAAGCACAATTGAAGATGCTTCGTGCCAAGTACTTGGCCAAAATCCTTCTGATGGACATTAATGTCAAAAAAGCAAGTTTGTTGAAAGAAGCACAAGCATACTTCAGAAAGAAGCCAAAAATTTCAAAGATTATAAAGGAGCATGATGTCAGATATGATAAAGCCTTGTGGAAGAAATTCAGTACTACCGTCGAGAAACTTGATAAATAGAGATCTCAGTTTTAAATCTTTTGAATTGAATTTCTAATTGTTTTTTCTTCCAATAACTTGTAAACATGAAGGTTTTTCTTTACCAATTACCATATCATAATGAATATTTTTACTGCATTACTGTGTATATTTTACTGCATTACTTTGCATATTTTAGTTATATAAAAAAGTTATGGAATATGTATTGAGTGGCAGTTGTCATGAGGGATTAGTTTTAATGTATTAAAATTTTAAATTTTATTACAGTTTTTCTATATCATTTGATAAAATTCTACTAAAATGCAGTAAAGTTAAATTTAACTGTATCATAAGATATCATAATGTATATTTTTAATGCATTACTGAGCATATTTTACTGCATCATAGTTTAGCTGCAGTAAAGTTAAAAACAAAAGTTATAGCATATGGATGGAGTGGAAGTTGTCATGAGTAGTTATTTTTACTGCATTAATATTTGAAATTTTATAGCATTACTTGATAAATTACAAAAAATACAACATTTTATTAAAAATTTATCTATATAATTTGGTAAAACTCTATTGAAATGCGGTACACGTTAACTGCATCACAATGCAGTAAAAGATATAACTGTATCATACGATATCATATTGTATATTTTTACTGCATCATAGTTATCTATAATAAATTAGTTTTAATGCATTAAATTATACTGAAATGTAGTATAATAGATAAATTATATGTAAAATAACTACATCACAATGTAAATCATCAAGTATTAAAAGTCATTGCATTAAAATGTAAAAGTAACTGCATTACAATACACTTTTGAAAAAAACCAAAACCTTTGCATTTATTTCTAGACTTCCTGTATCTCATTCTCATTTTTTTTACAATTTATTTTGAAGAATTTGATCCAAAATAGAGTACTTATTTTGGAGTATTTGATCTCAACCCAGATCTTCTAGGTAAAACAGCTTGATTCTTGGGAGAAATGTGTTGATTCGGAGTAGCTTGAAGATTGGCTCTCTCAGACAAACCTGTGCAAGTTCTTTTATTGTGTCCTGCTTTTTCACCACATACACCACAAGTCCTCCTCTTACTAAGTTCTTCAGCTGTGACTTCAGTTACAGGCTTCAACCTAGAAAAGCATCCTGGACCTCTCGCTCTCCTAAGATTTGGATTTAGAACTTTATCATTCTCATTTTCAGGCTCATTGACACCCAGCAATGCACAAATCGCAGCTTTGTTATTCATTTTTGGGACCACTGGTACATCAATTTCTGCTTGCTTGAGCAACTCTTTCATCTTATCTTTGAAAATATGCAAATTATCAACCTTGTGCACCAACCGATCAATAGTAGATTCAAAAATATGATACAATTCTGTGACTTCAGTCTGCACTGCACTTGATACACCACTGACCATGCGACGAGCAGAACTTGAAGGCTTTACATTCTTTAACCACCGTTTATGTAAGTACTTTCGTGGAAACTCCTTTACATCATTCATTCTGAGAACATAGAATGCATGACGACAAAGAAGACCGTACGACTCGTAACGGTTACAGCTACACTCAAGCTTTATCTCAGACTTACAAAACTCAACCTATAATAATAAAAAAAAAGTATTAGTAGTCATATATACTGTTTTGCAATCATATATAAACTGAAATGCAGTAAAATAATACATTTGCAGAAAACAAATAAACTGAAATGCAGTAAAATAATACATTTGCAGAAAACAAATACACTGAAATGCAGTAAAATGATACATTTGCAGAAAACAAATACACTGAAATGCAGTAAAGATGAACATACCTGATAAATAGGAAACTCATCTGAACCCTTAAAGATATGATACTGGCTATCACGAACAGAATATCTTTCAGTGTTGCCATTTTCCACAACAGACATAGCAATACAATACTTGTATGAATTAAACATTTCATCTTGCACATCGAAGAAAATGGTTCTAGTAAATAACTTGCAAGCTTCTTTCTCCATTTGAAGGTCTGTTTTGAAAGCTGGCGTTTTATATCTTGAATCATGATCATTTTTCCTTTCAATATACCTTTGATACTCGATAGCAGTGTCATAATGGCTTAAGAATTCAATAAGAGTAAGACGTGGGTTGGTCCATTTTCCAAAGAAATGATTTTCACTTTCCGGTCTTGAAGTTGTACGCATTAGACCAGCCATAGGAACATGCCTCAAATACGCAGGTATCCAACTTTGCCTCAGATCAAACATGTCAGCCAACCACTTGTTCTCGCCAAGATCAAATTCATTTATCATACAATTCCATTCTCTTTCAAAAACCTCAGGAGTAATTTGTTCTGTCCACACAATGTCAGAAATACGTCTCTTAAAATCTGTTCTATTACATAGTTCAGCACCCACCTATAATAAAAAAACAAAATAATTATAAGTAAACATGAAATGCATTATAGTGCATATTTACTGCATTACGGTGCATTATAGTGCATATTTTACAACATTTACTGCATATTTACTGCATTATGGTGCATTATGGTGCATTATGGTGCATTAGCTGAAATATGCAGTAAATATGCAGTAAATATGCAGTAATTATGCACTATAATGCACCATAATGCACCATAATGCATATTTACTGCAGTATAATGCACCATAATGCACCATAATGCAGTAAATATGCAGTAAATGTTGTAAAATATGCATTATGGTGCATTATGGTGCATTATGGTGCATTATGGTGCATATTTACTGCATATTTACTGCATTATGGTGCATTATGGTGCATTAGCTGAAATTTTTTTTAAGATAAAATACCTTCGTGCCCAATTTCATCATAATGTGCCACATACAAAAGCGGTGAACTGTATTGCAAAAAACTTCAGCTATTGCAATCTTCATTGACGGATCTTGGTCTGTGATGACAACTTCTGGAGCTTTACCAAACGCTTCTATAAATTCTTTAAGCAACCATATGTAAGCTAACGCACTCTCATCGGCAAGCAAAGCAGCAGCAAATGTAATACAGCGGTTATGATGGTTGATACCAGTAAAGGGAACAAAAACCATTTGATACCTACAGTTAAATAACATAATAACAAATTAAAAAACATAATAAACTAAAAAACATAATTTTTGGAGATAAAAAAGAAAAAAATTTATACTTGTTAGATCGAAAAGTCGCATCAAAAGAAACTATGTCACCGAACGTAGCAAAGTTTCTGATACCTTCTTCATCAGCCCAGAATAGACCAGCCAAGCGATTATCAGGACCTAAAAAAAATTAGAAACTAATTATAAAAACTACTTGATAATATCTAAATGCATTAAAATATATGGTTAATTCAGTAAAAAAATGAAACATCAAGGTTTATGTTTTAAGTTATAAAACATGATGCAGTAAAATCTAAAAAGATTAATTTACTAGAAAAAAAAACTCAGATAATAGAAGAAATAACCACCTTTAAAATGTTTGACAAAAAAACCAGGGGAGTGAAGTTTTCGACTAATCAGCTTCTCTACAGCCATCTGAGCGTCTTGATCACGAATAAAAACAGTAATCTTCTTTTTTTCATTCTTGCAGTCATCAACTGTTACACCAACGTTATCAAACCCACCGTGAAGCTGTTTCATCAATCTAAACCCTATAGCAGGACCAAAATTTGCATTCGAAACTTGATAGAGGAAATGCTGCTTTGTATAACCCACATTCCTCGAATTCTTCATAAAAATCATGTCTCTTTCAGCTACAAGAGGGTGATTATGACCCTCTGTGAAACTAATAACCTCAAAGATTTTTCCTTTTTTCTTAATAAGAATTGACGCCAAACACCCACACCTAAACGTAGGCTTCCTCCTAATTTGCTTTTTCTTAATATCTCTAAACCTTTGAAAATCACCACTACCACTGCCATCTTCAACTACACCATTTTCTGGTAAATCAACATCTACATTATCAACATTAGCTTTATCTTTAGGTTGAAGAAAACCTTCTCTACTACAAAGTAAATACTTTGTTGTCGGAATATCATAACCTACTGCCTTGTACTCTCCACCTCTCCTAACATCAAACCCACCCTTTTTCCCATAAGCTACATAGAAATTGTACGCTTGATCAATTGAAACAAATTGACATCCTACTATAGGTACTTGACCATGTGGTAACTCATCAGGAAACCAAGTCCTAGTGCCATCTATACCAACTTTATAGTAACCTACATGATCTCGTACGGTAATTGTTTCATAATCATCTGCCGCTGCAAAAATAAAAAATAATAAAAAAGTAAGCTAGATAAATGATATAAGTTAAATAAGAAATAAAAACAAAAAAACCATAAAATGATGAAAAATAAAAAAAAAACTATGAAGGATTCAGTAAAATATAAAACTTTTAACAAAACCTAAAACCATAATTCAATAAACAATACCTATAATGCAGTAAAACAACCTTGACTATAAAATCAAGCCTATGAACATCAAATCACATATCAATCTCTATTCTGATCAATCTCAATTTTAATCAATCTCTATATTAATAAATATCTGATATAATCAGCTTAAAAACAATAATTCAGTAAAAAATACCTATTATGCAGTAAAACAACCTCCACTATAAAATCAAGACTATGTGTATCAATCACATATCAATCTCTAATCTGATCAATCTCAAATCTAATAAATATCTATTCTAATAAATATCTGAAACAAAAAGCTTAAAAACTGTAATTCAGTAAAACATACCTATATGCAGTAAAAACAACATCCAATATAAAATCAAGCCTATGTACATCAAATAACATATCAATCTCTATTCTGATCAATCTCAATTTTAACCAATCTCTATTCTAATAAATATCTGATATAATCAGCTTAAAAACAATAATTCAGTAAAAATACCTATTATGCAGTAAAACAACCTCCACTATAAATCAAGACTATGTGTATCAATCACATATCAATCTCTAATCTGATCAATCTCAAATCTAATAAATATCTATTCTAATAAATATCTGAAACAAAAAGCTTAAAAACTGTAATTCAGTAAAACATACCTATTATGCAGTAAAAACAACATCCACTATAAAATCAAGCCTATGTACATCAAATAACATATCAATCTCTATTCTGATCAATCTCAATTTTAACCAATCTCTATTCTAAAAAATATAAGATATAATCAGCTTAAAAACAGTAATTCAGTAAAAATACCTATTATGCAGTAAAACAACTTCGACTTAAAATCAAGCCTATGTGCATCAATAACATATCAATCTCTATTATGATCAATCTGAATTCTAATCAATATCTGATATAATCAACCTTAAAAATGTAATTCAGTAAAACATACATATAATGCGGTACGAACTAAAGAGTTTAAAAGTAACTAAACTACAATGCAGCTAATATAAAGAGTATTAAAAAAACGCCATGATAAAAACTTACAAAAAACACCAGAAGATGATGATGATGATGACGACGCAACACTACTGAACGAAGATTCAGTAAACATAATGAATCAATAACCAGTGGTTAGAGATACGGTGGTTACAGTTACGGTGATGACGGAAGTTGGTTACGGTGGTTTGGGACGGTGATCTCGACGATAGTTCCGATTGGTGGTTATTGGTGGTTAGGGTTTATCAGTTTAAGATAAACCGAAGAAGAAGAAAGAACTAAAAAAATTAGATGAAAAAGAACTATAAATAGTTTCGGTAAAAATTGAAAAAATGCCCCTGAAGTTTCTAAAATTACAAAATAACACCATTTTTTTTAAAAAAAAAAGAGGGGGACACATGGCAGCATGTGGTTCCACCTCATTTATTTTATTTTAAATTTTGTTTTATTTTACCCCACTCCTATATATATATATATATATAGTATATATATATATATATATATATATATATATATATATATATATATATATATATATATATATTATATATATATATATATATATTA
>JANFOE010002460.1:0-22904 GCA_025667525.1 Glebionis coronaria | reverse complement strand
ATATATATATATATATATATATATATATATATATATATATATATATATATATATATATATATATATATATATATATATATATATATATATATATATATATATATATATATATATATATATATATATATATATATATATATATATATATATATATATATATATATATATATATATATATATATATATATATATATATATATATATATATATACATATATATATATATATATATATATATATATAGAGTTAGGTTAATGTAGTTTACCTCTTTAAAATTGTTAAAATAAAAAGTAGTATAAACCGTTAGATTAATTAGTTACTATTAGATGTAATTAATGATATATGAGTTGCATTAATGTAATAAATGTCTAGTCAAAGGTTAATTAATAAATAAACCTAAAATTAATTTTCATTTAAACAATATTATTTATTCTTTTAAACAATATTTAGTTTTCATTTAACCATACTTTTTGATAAATTACGTTTTTCTTGATACATCTTTATATTTATTCTTTTTTTTATTTATATTAGGTAGAATTGATACATACCAAATCTTTGATACATCATGTCTAAATAATAACTTTACAGGTCTATACAACTAAATATTTAATATTTTACAAAATAATAATATGATACATCAACAAGAAAATGAAGATACATGTCTATCAACTCATACTTAAAATAGATACGATTTTCGTCACATCCAAAATTACTAACATGATGCTACATATTTGACATTTAACTCGTACACTAACTAAACGAATAAAAAATCATCATGTACCAGTTGATATCCAAAACTATAAATTAATATAATATACACAAAATAAATTGTCTAAAATTGTATAAATTAAAATGTGAAACAACATAAAAAACTAAACTACAAAAATTTTGCTAGTACATAAGTAAAATATACGTAGTAGTTACTTTTGAAAATAATATGATAGTGTTTTTTTCAATTAATATCATGTATTTCAAATTAATACAATTAATAAGGGTAATAAATATGGTTAAATTCAAGCAATAAGACATTTTTATAAATGTCATAACCTACATAGAAATGCCATTAATTAAAAGTTTAATGTTCTTTTAATGAGATTTATGTCATATAATTAACCTACTAGATCTAAAGGTTCAAAACACTTTTTATTTTAACAATTATAAGATACTACACTACTTTAACTAATATATATATATATATATATATATATATATACATATATATATATATATATATATATATATATATACATATATATATATATATATATATATATATATATATATATATATATATATATATATATATATATATATATATATATATATATATATATATATATATATATATATATATATATATATATATATATATATATATATATATATATATATATATATATATATATACTAGTGACAAAACCCGTCCGATGGACGGGTATGTCTTGTAATTATCTTTTTACTCTTTTTATTATGTAAATATTTGTTTGGAATATTTTATTGACATGTACAAATTCTGATTGTTTTTTATTTGTTTTTATTTGGTAAATATTAGTTTTTTTATTTTGTTGTTAGTTTAATTATGTTTGATTGCATTATCAATCATGTGTTTTTAGCTATATCGTTTCTTTTTTTAGGCATGATTTTTGTTTTGTTTCTTGTTTTAGTTAGAATGCCTTAGTTTTTTATATATAAACATATATTTAATTTTTTATTTTTATATAAATAACTTTTTGATAATATTTAAGAAACGGTTTTTAAATTTTTGTGTTTATATTCAATTTTCTGAGTCAAGCCTGTTTTTATATTATTTTTATGTTAAATGTATTAAACATCATTTTCTTATATTATATAGGAATCATTTTTAAAATTTTGTCTTTATATTCATATTTTAGGGTCAATTCATGTTTTTGTATTATTTATATATTGAATGTACACAACATTTTTATTATTAAAGTTAAATTAGCCGCCATTCTAAAGTATAAGCTTTTGGTTCAAATTCTAAATAAAATCTTTTTTGTACATAACGTTGGTCGTTTATTTGTATATTTATCATCTTTATCACAACGTAGAATCTTCAAACTCTTCTCGCTTTTTAACGATTTATTGTTGATTAAGTGAACACGTATAGAATAATTAATACACCGAACTCAAAGAATTAAACTCAAACTTATTCATTTTGTGTCTTTTAGTATAAATAATTTATAATATGAATACTTTTTGTTTTTTTTGTTAGTTATGATTTTACTTTATTATTCTTGTTTGTGATTCATTTGCATTCTCTAATTTCGAAATATACTTACTGTTTGTTAATGAGGATCTTGTTCATTTTAAATGATCTATTGTCTTTCAATCATATGATATCCATAAACATGAACTAAAAGAAACACTTGCCTCGTCAAGACCCATCACTATTTTTCGATACTAAATTTTTAGCGTTATTAATTAATCGGAGTTTTTTTGTTAATAACCGGATATTTAGTTTTTAGCCTTATTAATTAATCGGATTTTTAATTTTTAGCCTTATTAGTTGCAAAACCAGTCTAATGGACGGGTCCTACTTCTAATTTTTGTTTTTGCTTTTTATCTTTTCAATATTTGTTTTTTATTTTTGTTAATAAGTATATTATTAATTAGTGTGAAATGCAATTTCGATAGTGTAATTATTTTTTCGTAGTTGTTAATGAACTTATAAAAGTTGTAAGTCATGCTATTATTGTTAATCTTATGTGTCATGTTATATGTTATTAACCATATGAAATTATTTACCAAAGTATTCACAAGAACAAATTAGATATTGTCAAATCAAACTGTAAAGAAAAATAAAATGTAACAAAAATATGCATTTTCATTGTGGTAATCCACTATGGTTATATTTTCAAATAATCTTCACTATGCTCATATTTAAAGACACTAAATGCGAGTTTCTTAATTGTTTTACTAAAAGTGAGAAAAATGCATGAAATCTGAAAACTTTACTTTTGTTTATCAATACTAAAAGTGATCATAAAATTTACTTTTATTTACTGTTATTTCTTGATATACACGGGATGCAATGAGCATAATATAACTTCTTTCACAATAAAAATTCAAGTTTAAAAGAGGTCCATAAATTAGAATAAAACTTTATCATTCATTAATTAATAGTCAAATGAAACGTTTTTGACTCGGCTCAATACGATAATTATTATATTTAAAAATTAAAATGTAAATCAAGGTTTTAAAAGATTCGCAAGGGTTTCGCAAAAGCGTAAAAATTGATTTTTACGCCGCATAATAGGCTAAGGCGTGTGCTTAAGGTTTGATGTGTGACGAAAAGCGAATACATGTGATGAGACACGATATAGAAATGAAAATATTATATTCAAATATAGTTTTTTTTAACTTTATTCCTTATTTATAATACAATATTTTTGTAAATGCAATATATTTAAAATATGGTATAAACATAATAATTTATAAATATTTTCATATTTTTTTGCCGCCTTAAGTCGTTCTTTAAAACACCGTACGACTAAACCTCGCACAAAAACTCAAAGCATGATAAAACCATCGTGTTGGGAATAAATTAAGCCCAGATCACTTGAGCGCTGACAAGAACAAAACAAGCGTTGACAGGAATAAAGCAAGCGCTGACAGCTCAAGCGTTGACAAGTTAAAGTCAAGCGTTGACAGATTGAAGACAAGCACTGATGGAAGATATAAGCTACACGTTTATTATATTCTAGAATACTTCTAGTAAGGATAGAAACGACAATATATTTTCTATGTTTATCTTTACCTAGAATAGTTGATACGTAGCTTATTGTACAAGGCTTCTTAGTCTATAAAAGAAGGCCTTTAGGTTAATGTTCAATATCAAGTTTTATCTAAGTTTTCATTCGTAAACATCTTTCATTGTAAGCAAGTTCGACATTCATAATTAAAGTGAAAGTTTTGTTTACATCTTGTGTTCTTGTTTAAGTGTTAAATTCCGCATAACACTTAGATTCACAAAGCATATACAAAGGTTTCTCTACGTGCTATACTTGATCTAATCTCGTATACACAAAGCTAATCGATCTAAGTTTGGGATCAACAAGTGGTATCAGAGCTTGTTGAGGAACTTTTGATCTTTGAAGAACACCAAAACGATACACGAACACCAAAAACCCTAATTTTCTCAGAAACCCTATAAACACCAAAACCCTAACAACATCATGTCTGAAGCAATAACCACCTCCAATTCACCCTTACCAAACATCAGGATTCCCATGCTTGATGCAACCAACTTTGACTTATAGAAGTTCAACTTTGAACAATATCTGAGGATCTATGATTATACACTCTGGGAGATTATTGAATATGGAAACTCATTCAATAAGGCTCAAAAGATTCAGGATGCTATTACTCAAAGATCAGCTGTTGAAGGATGCCCTGATGAAGATAAGAAAGAAAAACCTGGAGATGGTAGAGCTGTAGGTGCTGAAGATATTGCAAAGAAAAGGGTTGACATGAAAGCCCTAAATATTCTGAAAGTCTCTTTGGGACAAGAAAACCAGCACAAATATAGAGGCTATGAATCTGCTAAAGATCTTTGGGAAGCACTTGAAGTTGCATATGGTGGCAATGCAGACACTAAGGAAGAAAAGAAAAAGCAACTTCTGCATGATTATGTTGTCTTCAAAGCTCAACCCAATGAGAAACTGAGTAGTGTGAGAAGCAGATTGCTTGACATCACAAGCAAGTTGTCCTTCATGGGGACACAAGTTGGTGATGTTGACACCAATGCTACCTTTCTTAAAAGTCTTGGTGAGGCATGGAAGATTGAGGCAAGATCTATTCTTGCCAATAATACTTACAAGAGCTCCTCGTTTGATGACATCTACAACAAACTAAGACTATTGGAAGATGAAACTCTTTCAGCACATGGAAGCAAACCTAGCACCAGCAACATGGCCTCCTTCTCTCATAGTGAAGGTCAATTCAATCAGAAGGACTCTTTTATGCATCCAGTTACTGGATCATCATTTGTCAGCGCTGGAACAAGTCCTGTCAACGTCTCCTTTTCAGACGCTGACACATTCATGAATGACTCCCCAAGAGTTAAACCTGCTGGTTTGGATTTGGATACTGTGTGTGCTTACATTGCTTCTTTGCCCAATGGTTCAGTGATTACATATGAAGACCTTGAGCAGATAAGTGATGAGCACTTGGAAGAGATGGACATCAAGTGGAACATGGCTCTTGCTAGTATAAGAGCAAATAGGTGGAATAGAAGGTTCAAGAAGAAGATGACCTTCAATGCTAAAGACACAGCTGGATTTGATAAATCCAAAGTTGAATGCTACAACTGTCATCGTATGGGGCACTTCATGAGGGAATGCAGATCTCCTAGAAGATCTGATGCTGGTAAACCCTCAAGTCAGGTTGTTAAAGCTCAAGATTCCAAAGCCATGGTTGCAGTTCAAGGAATTGATGGTACTGGATGGGATTGGAGCTATCTGGCTAAGAATGCTGAAGAGGACAAAGCCTTCGTTGCTGATATTGAAGAAGAAGAGCATGTTGAATATGCTCTCATGGCACACTCCTCCTCTTCATCTGATAATGAGGTATATGATGATGCTTTTTGTAGCAAAGGTCGTAGGTTAAACACTGATAGACTTAACAAAGAGGTGTTAAAACTAAAAGATGATATGAGCACTGAAAGGTGTAAATTGTCCAATTACCAACTAGCTCTTACTGAAACTGAGAAAACCGTTTCTGAATACAAGAAAATGGAATTTGATTTAAAAGATAAAATAAATATCTTAAAACATGAGCTAGAGGGTAGCATGGATATTAGAAATATCATGACAAAGGTCAATAGAGACCTACAGGCTAAGTTAGATGAGGTCATTAAGAATAAAGATAATGTTGACCTCAAGATTCAAAGATTTGATAGAGCCACCCAAACCCTAGGAGACTGTGTAGCTAAACAAAGGGATCCTAAGGACATGACTGGGATTGGGATGAATGATTACTCTCTGGTTCCACCACCAGCTGGTGACTTCTATGGTGTCCCTAGAAAGGACTTGTCTTGGACTGGGATACCAGAATGCCAAGAAGAGGAATTCATTCCTCCACCAAGAGTTGTCACTCCAGTGGAGGAGTATCAACAAAAGTTGACTGACCTAAATGAGTGGAAGAAAGCTAACCCTACTTTATTTGTTAAGGGAGGTTTGCTATATGAAAGTCCCAATGAATCACCATCCATTAAGGTTACTCATCCAATCACTGGTAAATCTGTTGACCTAGGCTCAAACACTGTTAGAAGACCTACCATTAAATATGCAGAGATGTATAGGAATAATAGGTCACCCAAGAGCCAAGTTAACAATCATGGAACAGGTTTCTTCTCTACTAGACCTAAGGTTGTGTCTAAGAAAGCCTGTTACACTTGTGGTAGCTTTTCACATTTGGCATACAAGTGTGTTAACGCTCCCAAAGCCAGCGCCGATAGGAACAGTTTCAGCGCTGATAGGAAGAAAGTCAACGTTGTTAGGAAGTCAAACGTTGTCAGACCCGAACCTTGTATGCAGCAAAGTCCACAAGTGATTAGACCTGCCCCATTCTTTACTAGAAGGTCTAACACTCATGGACAAAGACCTTTTCAAAAGACAAACACCTGGTCAAATAGGCAATGGGTTCCTGTAGCAAACCCTAGGTTCAACACTGACAAGGGTAATTTCAGCGTTGACAGGACAAAATCCAACGCTGACAGAAACGTGACCAGACCTAAATATTTGCAGCCACAAGGTAAGAGGTCTAAAGCTTCTTCAAGCTTAACATGGAGACCCAAGAAAGATCAAAACCCTAATGATAATAGGATTTCAATGACTTGCAATAGATTTAATTACATTTCAAATGTCATTACAAAACCTATTGGGGTTAACTGGGTATTTCATCCTAAAAAGGATGAGAATAGGGTTGTTGTGAGAACTAAGTCTGTTCTTATTGAACAACCAGATGAATCCAAGTCTTCTGAGACTTGGGTTCCCAAAGAAAACTAATTTGTTTTCTTTATGTGCAGGGCATTCAAAGACAGATCAATGATTATGGATATTGGGATAGTGGATGCTCAAGGCACATGACAGGAAAGGAAGACTATCTGACGAACTTCACTCCTATTAAAGATGGTGATAAGGTATACTTTGGAGGGGGATATGGAACCATTACAGGCAAAGGAACCATTCTCACCAATAATCTGCGTTTTGAAAACGTCTTCCTGGTAAAAGAACTTGATTATAATCTGTTTAGTGTATCACAAGTTTGTGATAACAAAAATAAGGTTCTTTTCACAGATACTGAGTGTTTGGTGTTAAGCAAGGATTTTAAGATCCCTGATGAGAAATACATTGAGTATAGAACACCTAGGCATAAGGACATATACAATGTGAATTTAAATGGGATTAAAATGAATACAAATATGTCTTGTTTTTATGCTAAGGCCTCAGTAGTTGAAAGTAATTTGTGGCACAGGAGACTAGGGCACATAAACTTTAAAAATATAAATAGACTTGTGAGGCTTGGTTTAGTTGATGGTTTACCTGAGAAGGCCTTCCACAATGACCACTCTTGTGTTGCATGTCTTAAAGGCAAGCAGCACAAGGTCTCATTCAAGTCCAAGTAGGTGCATACTAGTTCCAGACCTCTTCATATGCTTCACATGGACCTCTTTGGTCCAACAAATATAGAAAGTTTGAATGGTAAGTCATATTGTTTTGTTGTCACTGATGACTTTTCTAGGTTTACTTGGACATTCTTTCTAGCTATGAAGAGTGACACAGCTGATGTTCTTATTGATTTTATCACTCAGATTGAGAAAAGGTCTGGCAATGAGGTTAAAATGCTTAGGAGTGATAATGGTGGGGAATTTAGGAACAAGAAGCTTGATATTTTTGTGCCAGGAAAGGAATTACTAGGCAGTTTAGTATTGCTAGAACCCCACAACAAAATGGGGTTGCTGAAAGGAAAAATAGAACCCTAATTGAAGCAGCCAGAACAATGTTGGCTGATGCTCACTTTCCTATAGCCTTTTGGGCTGAGGCTGTTAATACAACATGCTATGTGCAAAATAGAGCATTGGTTAACAAAATTCAGAACAAAGCACCTTATGAGTTACTTTGGGGAAGAAAACCTAATATTGGTTTTCTCAGACCTTTTGGATGTCATGTAGTAGTATTAGATACTAGTGATGCCTTAGGGAAATTTAGTGCAAAAGGTGATGAGGGTTACTTCATGGGGTATTCAGTGCAGAGCAAGGGTTATAGGGTTTATCTTAAAGAGGACAAACGTATTGTTGAGAGAGTACATGTTAGGTTCTTAGAGAATAAACCTAGTGATCCTGAAAGTGGTCCTAATTGGTTGTTTGATTTGGAACCCTTATCTAGAACTTTAAATTATATGCCTGTCACTAATCCAGACATTGTGAAGGTAACTTCAAATGTTGTGGAGGAACAAGTTGTTAATGTTTCAGGTACACAGGTTCATGAGAAGGTTGGATCACAAGCAGAAAAGGCATCTCCTACCTTTGAATATGTCACAATTCCCATTTGGACAGATGCTTTTGCTGCTGCTGGACAAGATAATGGTGGTCTCCAAATACCACCAGATACAAACATGCATGGTTCTTCAGGCGCTGACAAAGGCAAATCTAGCGCTGACAAGACCAATTCAGACGTTGATGGCTCAGACGTTGACAACAACAGTTCAAGCGTGGTTAGCCCAAGCGCTGACAAACAAGGTTCAGACGTTGACAACACCTTTGCACATCTTTTCTCTTCCACTTTTGAACAAGGAGAACCTTCCAATTCCTATGAAGAAGGTCATCCTTATGTTGATATAAGAGAGTCTGATGAAGAAGACATTGGCAATATGGAGCATGAGGTTGAGGACACCAGACTTGTTGAAGGAGGGGTTCTCACTTCCACAATGAAGAATCACCCCACATCTCAGATCATTGGTGATATTATGACTCCAGTTCAGACCAGAAGATCTCACCAAGGTCTTGGTGGGTTTATTGCCAATATACACAAGAAGGTTGATACCCCTCTTGTGCAAGCATGTTTGTTTGCATGTTTTCTGTCACAAGAAGAACCCAAGAAGATATTTGATGCTCTCAAAGAACCAAGTTGGGTGGAAGCAATGCAGGATGAGCTTCACCAATTTGCAATTCAGGATGTTTGGGAGCTGGTTGATTGTCCTAGATATGTCAGACCTATAGGGACAAGATGGGTTCTAAGGAACAAAAGAGATGAAAGAGGTATTGTGGTCAGAAACAAGGCAAGGTTAGTGGCTCAAGGTTATACACAAGAAGAGGGGATAGACTATGAGGAGGTCTTTGCACCAGTTGCAAGGATTGAAGCTATTAGAATTTTTCTAGCCTATGCTTCATGCATGGGCTTCACAGTCTATCAAATGGATGTCAAGAGTGCTTTCTTGTATGGCACCATTGTTGAGGAAGTATATGTCATGCAGCCTCCTGGTTTTGAGGATCCAGAGCATCCAGATAAAGTGTATAGAGTCAAAAAGGCTATGTATGGCCTTCATCAAGCCCCTAGAGCAAGGTATGGTACTTTGTCTACCTATTTGGTGGACAATGGATTCAAGAGGGGCACCATAGATCAGACACTATTTATAAAGAAGAAAGGCAAAGATGTGTTGCTTGTGCAGGTCTATGTTGATGATATCATTTTTGGGTCTACTGATCCAAAGATGAGTGAGGATTTCTCCAAGCTTATGACAGACAAATTCAAGATGAGTGCTATGGGGGAGATGAACTTCTTTCTTGGTTTACAAGTTCAGCAGAAAGAGGATGGTATCTTCATCTCCCAGGACAAATATGTTGCTGAAATCTTGAAGAAGTTTGGCTTTTCTACACATGAAAAGAGGGCTACTACTCCTATGGATAGAGAACACCCTTGGGGAAAGATTGGAGATGGGAAAGATGTTGATGTCAGGCATTATAGATCCATGATTGGATCCTTGATGCATCTTACTGCTTCCAGACCTGATATCATGTTTGCTGTGTGTGCTTGTGCACGCCATCAAGTGACTCCCAAAGAATGTCACCTTTATGCTGTGAAGAGGATCTTTAGGTACCTAAGATGTTACCCTAGTCTTGGTTTGTGGTACCCAAAGGATTCACTATTAGAGCTGATTGCATATTCAGATAGTGATTATGGAGGTGATAAGTTTGATAGGAAATCCACAACTGGTGGATGTCAGTTTCTTGGGAGCAGGTTAATATCTTGGCAATGCAAGAAACAAACAGTGGTGGCTAATTCTACAACTGAAGCAGAGTATGTGGCTGCAGCAGCATGTTGTGGTCAAGTGTTGTGGATTCATAACCAGCTGTTGGATTATGGGTATAATTTTATGCATACTAAGATATTTGTTGACAATAATAGTACTTTATGCATCATTAAGAATCCTGTACATCATTCTAAAACTAAACACATAGAAATTAGACACCATTTTATAAGAGATTGCTTTGAGAAAGGTTTAATACAACCAGATAGGGTTGACACTGAGGAAAATGTGTCAGATTTATTAACTAAACCTTTTGATACTGGAAGATTTCAATACTTGGTAACAAGTATTGGGATGGTTAATCTCACTTAATATGTGTTTTGGATTCTTTTTGTAAAAGTATGTATAGGATGATGCATTATTATTATTGGTTTTATTGATGATTTAGATTTTCCACTATATTTTTCTAACACTGACAAAGGTTGTTTGAACACTGATAAGTGTTTTTGCAACGTTGTCAGCAATATAATTGTCTAACGCTGACAAAGCTTCCTTCAACGCTGTTATGTGTTATCGGGGCGTTGTCAGCAACAATGTTAGTTTTGTGGTTTTCAATCTAAATGTGCAGATGGTGTTAGCAGTATACCATTGGATACAGAGTTGCTTATGGATCAATGAAGAAGCATTTGGACAAGTTTTATTTATGGATGATGGTTGGAATGTTTCATTCCTATCTTGACATAAAATTTTTTATGTTCATGCATGATGTTAACAAACTTTTTGTATCATAGTTTAAGGGGAGGTTTTAGGAACCTTTAGGATGTTTGGGTATCCATATGATACTCTTATCACAATTCTAGATTGTGTCCACAGGTGAGTATGGGTTAGTTTTACTAAACCATGAGGCACTGTAGCATGCATAGTATATCAACTTTGCATGCTGCCAAGACATTTTTGGCCTAGAATTGGTTGTGGTCTGTTGGGAGACTTGGGAATGATTTTGATATGGGATTTACCTGGGAGTAACAAGGATTTTATAAGGTAACTTTGTTGCTAAGAGTTTTGGTTAGCAAGGGACACTAGAGGACTGTTATGTCTATCTTGCTTATGCAAGTGTGCATAACTGGACAGTGCTTGCCGCCCTATAATAATTATCAGCTTTTGGTTATCTTCTCTAGGATAAATTACTTGTTAAGGTCATTTTTCACTTTTTAAAACAATTTTATTTTTGGACGCTGACAAGATTTTTCCAAGCGTCGTTGTGACCAAATTGGACGCTGACATGGCTTTAGGCGAACGTTGACAAGATTATAGCCGTTGGGCGTTGATAGGTTATTTTTTACCGTTGACACTCAATGAGACCTACCCAGTTGTTACTTTTTGACATATTTTCAAGCCGTAATTTTAGGAGTTGTTACTTTCATTAAATGCATGAGATAACTTATAACTTTTTCAATATTTTCATGATTAGTTTTTGAAAATCTTTGCCTATTTTTGGGCCAATCACATGCATTTTTTATCTCCTATAAATTTGGCTCCTATTTTTAAACAGGGTATCTATAATTCTTGTCTAACACTTTTCTCTTATCAACCTTCATCTTCTACACTTCAAATTAACAGCTTTCATCAATGGCACCAAAGTTTAACTCAGCAGAATTGGAATTGGGGTTCAAGTCTCAACGCAACATGATTGCTTATCTTGTTGCTGATAATGATTTGTTTCCTCAATACACACAAATGGTGGCGTATTTTAACGCATCCCCTCTAAGGTATGCTCTTTCTCATGCACCACTCATTCCAGTCACACACATTAAGCAGTTTCTGAACACTGTCAGTTCCTCAACAGTTAATGGAGTGACCACATTAACTTCTATTGTTCATGGGAGGTCTTGGGTGGTTACTGAGGCCTTGGTACGCCAGGCCTTGCATCTTGATGATGCTGATGGTGTAGCCATCCTTCCCATAAATGAAATAGAACAAGGGCTTAGGGCTTTGGGATATCCTTTTCCTGATGCAGGTACTCTTAACAAGTACCATAAGCAGGAATTTCCCCCAGCCTGGAAGTACCTCATTCACATCCTCCTTTAATGTTTGAGTCCCAGATGTACTGCACACAATGAGATCAATAGATCTATTGCAAGTGCTATTGTGTGCATTGCAACAGGGCAAAAATATAACTATTCTAAAATGATTTTTGAAGGGATGTGTAAAAACAAGGGGACAAAAATGACTTTAGCTTATCCCCGTTTTCTGCAAATGATTTTTGATGATCAAGGTTACTGTTCAAGGGATCACAATGATTTTTATAAGATCCCTGAACAAAAGAAAGCTATTTTTACAAAGATGAATTCACCACCTCTTAGAGACTTACCTTTAACCCCAGCCATGCTTGCTGTTATTGCAGCAGCACAACCCCAACCAGACCCCCAACCTCAGATTACCCATTCCTGAACCTTTACCCTCACCTGAACAAATGAAAATTGACCAAGAACCCTTTGACGCTGACACATCAAATGTTGGCGTTGATGTGCCTATTTCTAACACTGACACACAACCATCACAATCCCAAACACCCCTTAACCAACCCACATCTACCCATTCTTCCACACCATCTTCCACACCACCTGAATATAGGTTGATGAAACGCCAAAGGACTACTGGAGTGTTCTCCTCTGGTGGTCCTAGCCATGAAGCAGAGAGAACCACCACCACAAGTGTGGCTGGTGACCTGGATGAGGCTGGGACTATTGGTTTTGGCTTCGATGCTGGCCAAGCCAGTCCCACCATAATTAAGTCCTCATCCATGCCCAATGAATCTGACTTGGGAGGTCAAATCCCCATTTCAGAAGAGGGCAGACTGGAACCAATGACTCTTTTGGAATTGACGGCAGTCTGCATTAGCTTGCAAAAGCAAAATGCAGACTTAGTACAAATTGTCAGCTCACAAGGCCTTGAACTCAAGCAATTGAGGGAGAGGATTGTTGTTTTGGAGAGTGGTCATGCAAGGAGGGGTATGGAGGAGTCTTCCAAAGGGGAGGAAGATCAAAGAAATCTGAGTGATAAGGGCAGCCAAGATGGTCAATCAATGGATGTTGCTAAAGCCCTTACAACTTTGAAGGAACAAACAGGTTTTGATACGTCCTTAATCTCTCCAACCAATCTAAATTTATCATTTACAGCTATGTTGAGAGAGGTTACACAAGGCGCTGAGGGAAAATATTTGAGCGTTGACAAGACAAATTTGGACGCTGATAGAAGTATTTTGGGCGCTGATAGGATAAATTTGGACGTTGACAGACCTGCACATGAAGGTGATGTATTCCAGTCATCATCTATCATCAAGGAATTTTCTACTCAGGTATTACCATCTACCTTACCAACCATTGCACCATCAGATAAGGGTAAGGGTAAATTGGTAGACGAAATTGTTCCAAAGGATGCAGCCCAAGTTGAATTTGATAGGAGATTGGCTGAACAAATGATGGAACAGGGTGAAAAGGAAAAGTCACCATTTGTTGTGACTTCTGAAGAAAAAAGTGATGGAGCTAGCTCAGACTCAAGTGTGATGATTATAGAACCAGAAAGGCTTGAGTATGGTGATGAGCTTGCTAGGGAAAAGTTGAGAGATTTAAAATTGCAGGTTGACTTTGACATGCCAGAGGTGGTTCAGATGTACAATTCTTGGGAAGAAAGCTGCATGGATAATCCAGACTTGACCATTTCAGATCAAATATGGGGTTTGGAGCTTCTTCTTAGAGTTTAGAAGGATTGTAAGGTAATTTTGAAGCACAAGGCAAGCAATATTCTCTCAGAATTGAAAAGGGATAGAAGAGAGCTCTACTTTATGTTGCTCAGATGTCATGGAGTTGGTTGGACACATCAGAAGTTGAAGGCTTTGACATTTGATGAGTTGGAACATAGGGCTTATCCTATTTGGGTGAGAGTGCAGGAAGCAAACACTCTCAGACTTCTTTCAGATGAAAGAAAGGAGCAACTTGCAGAAGAAATGGAAATCAAGAAAGCTTTGATGATTCCCAGACCAGTGAAGAAGGGATTTAAACTTGAGTTTCCAAAAGATATGGATCCACTATATCCAAGTGAAGCAGTATAAGAAAGAGCCTCAAGCTCTCCCCATTAGAAGCTTCAGATATGGTGCAAGTGTTACCATTAGATTCTAGGAATCCAATTGTGAGTTATGATGAGGATGAATGTGGATTCTGGAAGATTGGCAGATTTGGCAAGGAGGTACACACTTTTACCACTCTCATATCTTTATTTGCAAGTCGTGATAGAGAAGACTTGGTGGACCTTTGGAGGTTGCTGGAGACCAAGTATGAGGCTGAAGCACCAACTTCAGCTAATGGAATAAAACTTTGGACCACATTCAAAAGAATGTGTGGGACAAAAGAGGAAGATCCTGAAATATGGAAGGATCTTGAAGATGACCTCAGTGGTCTTCAATGGAGGTTATATTCAGCTGCTGGTGTATACCATTTGAGTTCTACAAAGTTTGCTAAGTATCTACTTGTGGATGCTCAGTATTTCATATCCAAGGCTGTTTTGGAAAAGATGAAGGACACTCAGCTGGAGATAGATTATTCAAGTGACGTGGCAAAGGATTTGATCAGATTTATTCATTACCAATATAAGAAGATTTGTCAGACTCCTCCAAGTTCTTAATGCTTATTCAGAAACTTGATCATAAGAGTGGATATCAAGTGTAGGGGAGGATTGTTGGGAATAAATTAAGGCCAGATCACTTGAGCGCTGACAAGAACAAAACAAGCGTTGACAGGAACAAAGCAAGCGCTGACAGCTCAAGCGTTGACAGGTTAAAGTCAAGCGTTGACAGACTGAAGACAAGCACTGATGGAAGATATAAGCTACACGTTTATTATATTCTAGAATACTTCTAGTAAGGATAGAAACGACAATGTATTTTCTATGTTTATCTTTACCTAGAATAGTTGATACGTAGCTTATTGTACAAGGCTTCTTAGTCTATAAAAGAAGGCCTTTAGGTTAATGTTCAATATCAAGTTTTATATAAGTTTTCATTCGTAAACATCTTTCATTGTAAGCAAGTTCGACATTCATAATTAAAGTGAAAGTTTTGTTTACATCTTGTGTTCTTGTTTAAGTGTTAAATTCCACATAACACTTAGATTCACAAAGCATATACAAAGGTTTCTCTACGTGCTATACTTGATCTAATCTCGTATACACAAAGCTAATCGATCTAAGTTTGGGATCAACACATCACGTCACGTCTCACGTTATTATAGCCTGTAAATCATATGAAAACACGTTTTTTTAAGCTATCTAGCGGCACATGGTGTCAATGAGATTGAGTAGTATATAATATATGGTGCTATATGGAAATGCTATTAAGGCCATTATTTTTACTTCATAAATTTTAAAAGGGTAAATGAATTAAAGATCCATTTAACTTGACATTTTTTTGTGTTTTGTATAGCCATTTTTTTCTCATTATAGTAATCAAACTTTCAAAAATATATCATTTTATTTACCTTTACTTTTTCAAAATTTTGAAGGGTAAAATAATCATTTTACATGATAAAATAGTGACAAAATATACACAATGACCGACTTTTAAAAGTATGATGACTATAATGGAAAAAATGGGCACACATAACGCAAAAAATGTCTAATTAGATGCATTTATAAATTATTAAAAATCTGATTGTTTATAACACGAAATACTGTAGTTTTTTTTCAGGTCAGCGTTAGGGAGTTAGTGTTGCTTATTTTGTGCACTTATTAGCTTGTTTATAGATTACGGTGTTAGCATTAGCTTATAAATTTTGTTGAAGGTTGTTTATAGATTACGGTGTGTTATAGAAAATACTACACCTTTTTTGAGTGTGATATGTAACAAATCTTTGTCAGTAAACACAAACTCAAACAAAGAGCACTAAAATTGCAAACATTGTCTGATACCAAATAAAGAAGTTCATTATGAGCATGTATGGTGAGATTTCGTATTAAAAAAAAACTACTCACATTAGAGATTGAAAGAAAGAAAAACCAATTTTCAAGATGTGATGAGTTCATATGTCAAGGAGGTAAAATTTAAATAACTTCAGGATCAAAAAAACTAAAATTACAAATATAGTTGAGGAACTAAAAATACTTGAAGAAAGATCATATCATAAAGACAGCAAGCAGCAAAAACCAAAGATGAATTCAACTTGTGACGTCCAAAAGAAATTTAGCCATTAAACAACCACACTCAACTGATAATCATGATAACAGAATTTGACGTCTAAAAGAAAAGTATTCTTACAATGACCAAATATTAGGTGTGTTAAGGATGAGGAGTTAAAGTCATTTACATTTTGATACCCTCCACCAATTACCGCTTCTTCGGTCCATGTTGCACAGTAATAGGTGGTTTTGCGTGGTGCCTCCTGAACCAACAATGAGAACGCCTTTGACTTTGCAGGCTGCCAATGCTTTACCCAGGTTGTAGTGGTAAGTGGAGTCATTGTTTTTTTTGCACCGATAATTGACACACTGTAATATCAACTTCTGGATACATTCGCCTGCTTGTCACCTAGCTTAATGACACCACTCCCCATCATATCTTTGTATAAAATCATTGTCTTCACCAGGTACGTTCACCGACACCAACAAACACGAAGAAACCGCCTTGTGACAAAGTAAAAGTGGTGGCCAACAATTAGCATAAACATCTGATCTCAATTACTTTCTTCTTTAATTTAGTTTAAGTTTATAGTATCTTCATCAAGATTAATGGTTCAACAAGACGTTGACTTACAATGTGTCCAGTTGATACTTTATTTCTTGAAGCTACATTGCATAAAAAAACCTTTTATCAGACTAAAAATTATGTCCAAAATATGTTTTGAAGGAAATTATGACATAGGTATAAATTGTTTACTTGAGGTAATGACATCATCAGTTGATGCATCGATATCTGGTAGTCTGTCACCCACTTGTGTTTGCATAGATAGAGAATAGTTTCCAAGCAAAAGAAGATCAAGAAACCTAATGAGTTGCACCCAAAACATAACTTTTTCGACTGAAAGGACGTGCAACATAACCCATGACTTGACCTGTTCGACCACCAATTTTGTCACTTCATGTTTATAATTCTGTTCAAGATTGTGTCATTAGTATTTTCTAGTAGAATTTATATTGTGCAACTATTTAGGGGGGGGTTTATTCTCAAATCCTATAAGCTATTCATCTTTAGTATATTGTTGGGCCTAACTTGTATATACATTCTCACATAAACAACCAGATGTCCAAAACCAAAAAGGTATGCGAGAATTCAATCTGTTAGATGAGAATTCAGAAAACTTACAAAAAAGGAAAATAGGAGCAATCTCCACAAAAGCCTACTACACTTATTATAAGTCTAGTATTACATTGACTAATAATGAAAATATAAAACATTTTAATTGCTAGAAGCGTTTATGAAAGCTATTACCATTTCAACCCAACACTTGAATCCATATAGACAACAAAATATAAGACTTTTATCAAACATAAAATTGCTTAATCCAAAAAATTGTTAATGTATAACAAAACAGACTTTGATTAAAATTTAGTCCTCATCATCTTCACAAGTTTCGGAAATAATATCATCATTCAAAATAATTTAAAGTGCTTCCAAAAGAATTTCTAAGGTAAGTCCCCCATAAAACATTAGTATATGTCGCATCTAAACATATTTTCTCGCCAAGGTGGTTCCTAGGCACCACCTTGAACATGCCTAGCTCCGCCTCTCCATACTCTACTACACAATGTCAGCCAAAGCCTTATATTCTATCAACTATTATAATTTCCAAGTTTTCCACTTATGTTATAAAGTAAAACTTCCATTTAGCAAGCCACCAAACTCACTTTCCAAACTCTAAAAGGAAGTATGCAGACTTGAGTCTTGGGCTTGTTTGAGTTGAAAAGTATATGTGACTCTTTGCTTCTGTTCAAAGATTCCTGAAAAGTAGAAGTAACAGATAACTCAAAGCAGCATACATCTAGTAGAGTGAGCACATACCCGACATGCAACTTGACTAAATTCACTCGTAGGCATTACATTTGAAGCAGACCTACAAATTAACCATTTGCAGCAAACCTGAAAATTAAAAAATAAAGCACCACTGACATACTATATCCATTGAGTTTGCAACAGACCTAAACAATCATAAAGAAACTATCACAGAAAAACGCAACACTTAAGATTAAAAGTAATACCAATTACCAAACATCCAGTAGTATAATTTCACTAAAGATTAAATATAATGATCCATTATTTTTAGCTTGTGAGCTTATTATCATGAGATTGTCAACAAAAATTTTGCAAGTTGTGAAGTGAACATATATTACAAAAAGTGTCATCGTTGTTTCAAAAACTAGTTATAAGAATAGTAAAAAAGCATGTTCAAGATATGCAAAGCTTCATATTGTTTGAGTTTTGACCCAGAAAGACTTATTTATGGAAGGTAGTCTATCAATTATCCTTTTATTGCTTCAACTAAAATTGAAGCTACAGAAAGAAAGTCCATTAGTAGGAGAGCACTTTTTACTATCCTCGTGAAAAGAACATATAATCAAATTACGTGCAGGCTGCATATGATATTTTAACAAACATTCATATTAATATTACAATAAGTTCTCTAAAATTGAAAGAGCACATATATCCTTATAACGGGTCTACTCAGATTGTTTAATGGAAATAAATATTACCTTAAAGCGATAGTTAGGAAATAACTTATCCCCATCTTTCACTTTCTTAATACTAAATGTAGGTCAACTGAGACAAAAGATGACAGGATCTCATTCTCAGTTCTAATGATGATTAAAATCACATCAATTCGAATGATCTATGACCTAATATCGACAAATGCTTTTGCTGAAACATATATTCAGCCGCTTACAATATTAATAAATTACACGTGAACATCTATATGGAGAAAGTATAAGACAAAAAAACCTCAAATACTTCTTCCTACTTGGTCACTATTTGATAAACGACACCTGAACAACTACCATTTGATCAACTACTTCATTTCCATCAGTCCTCATACTGGGCAACTACTATCACAACTTGTACGTTAGGTGTGACTGCATGAAGACCTTTTTTATATTCTATCACAGTAGTATCGTTGTTTTGGACCATGTAATCGTGTCGATAATAACGTTTCCCATGTTTGATAAAAACATCCCTAATATAAAAATATAGCCTCAACAATAAAACTTGGTACATATACTATAATGAAGGGTTCATTATCTTCTCCTAATACGATTATAGTGAAGTTGACTCGGTCCTTATAAGCTGACTTGTGAGACATATAAATCTTTACAGGTCAAAAAGTTAAAGTTGTCTAAGCAAGATTTGAAAAGAAGGGAACTTGCTTTTGTCCTTAGTTTAAATTTTTCACACCAGGATCTATAATCCATTGTTCAAACTTTACTTACGTTAACGTTAGCTGATGCAACATAACCGTTGATAGAAACCATACTACATTTTAATAAATAAACGATACTTGGGGATTAGTTTTTTCATGTATTTTAGTATGAAGAATCAATAAGTTGCCCCTTAACAGTAGTTGGTGCAACATAACCATTGATAGAAACCACACTACATTCAAATAAAAAATCTAATATCGCATACAAGTAATGTCCCCTTTCTATTGCAACATACTCCAAAAGACTGTACTAAGTAATCTCTAATCTATAAGTCATTTTGATAGTAATATAAGATATGAACTAAAAGTTTCTATATTAAAAGAAGAAACCATTAGTGTCTCGAATCTAAAGCACATTTAGATATTCTATTTACTTTGTTTAAAATGTTATACACATTCTTGGAATTTTAGAACAAATTTTGTCACAGAATTAAAACTCACATGTGTCTCATGAGTAGCACGATTCAAATCATTAAAAGGCACTAATGTTGCATTACACCAGTATCCGGAGACCATAATCCTGAGGCAGATTTCTCAAATTTGCATTCTAATTTGTTTTGGTAAATTTACAAAATATATTCCGTGTATACTCATATTTGTTTGCGCTTATATTAGTATAATCGTAGGCCCAGTATAAGAACATAATCTTTAAGCAAATTCCTCTGAATTGGCATTCTAATTTTTTTTTGATAAATTCACAAAACATATTCCGTGTATAACCATATTTGTTTGCGCCTATATTAGTAGAATTGTAGTGCCATGCATATCAGCTTATTAATAGTGTATCTCACTTGGTCAAACCAACAACTACCTTAAATGGTTAGCCAATTCGAAAATCTTAATAAAAGAACATAAAATTAAAAGATCACCATTATTTAGTTATATATATAATATTGTGTAGTTTACACTAATCAGTCAAGTCACGTTACAATGTGATAATTAAACCCGAAGAAAGGAAAAGGTGAAATGGGTTGAATAAGAGTTTATAGCTATCTAAAAGCTTCAATTGCATAAAACTTCTTATACCAATTTGTTAAATACACATACATTATTACTATAATAATATTGTTTTTATTAACATAGTAATCATTTATGAAATTCAAAACAGAAGACCATAAACCATTTTCAACCCATTTGACTTGTTGCCAACTTCTTAAGTGAAAAATAATTGGTGACAAACCTTGGAGATGGAGGAATTCTAGAAAGATCAGGTGTTCCAAGAAGTATACAATTCTTTGTGAGACTTCTTTCACCTTCGTACAACTGATACAAAAATTAAAGGTCCAATGAGTTGTAACTCATGATAAAATTCTCAAATCCCATGGTGCAAATTTAAAAGAAAATAGTACCTTGATAAAGACAATGGTCTGCTAATTCTGGTAGGTAGAGAAGATATGATATTTTTTAGTTCGCATCACGGTGCTCCTTGGGATCAATTTGGTCATCACCCCTACAACAGTTTCATTACAGATGGTACGTGGAGCCACATCCAAAAAAAGGGGACCAGCAAGTAGGCACATTAATAACATATTAGCATTGGCATTGTTGTGTTAATAAATTATAACTAACATGTCATCAAGCTTAGTATTAAGATACTTGTCTATACCTTACAGACAAATGCTCTATTATAACTTTACTCTCTTTTTTCATCAATGCAAGCTGCAAAAATAAATTCGTTCGTATCATTTCATCTATAACTCTAAAATGATTCATTAGAAACAAACAATTAAAACCACCTATCCACTAAGTACGTGTAATACTTAAGGAATTAGATTGTCAAACCCTGGGATAGTGAAGCAATTTTTCGCTAAGCTCAAATGTTAGATTCTTATGGTGATCGCTACATATCAAGAAGAAATTTTCTTAATCATAAAAATAAAATAAAAAGGTTCTGACATAAAACCTGTTGTACTTCTTCGATCTTTCACCACTTCTATAATGACCTAGAGAGTTTGATGATTTTAGAGAGAATAAAATAAGCAATCAGATTATAGGTGTGTGCCATATAAAAAATATAATCAAAACAAAAGAAAATCCATACTAGTTCAATTGAAGCAATGGTTTCGATCAATGCGTCCTTTAACTGAAAAATATAACTCGGGCTAATAAATGAAAGGCGAATATTAGATCAAGCAAACACTCTTGAATCAGTCGGCATAACAAAACTACAACTTAGAAAGAAAAAACAAATTTGAATTCGACATACATGATTTCAAATTCTATGTTTCAAATTACTTGGTATAAAATAAACTAAAACCGTTACCTAAAGGTTGAAGGTCTTGAGTTCAATTTAAAATGCCTGCAATTAGAATATAAAAAATCTGTTAAAATCATGAAAGTAGAAACAAAGGAAAAACCTGTCCGATGTTTAATCGAAACAAAATTATTATAACATAAAACTATTGGTATATATTTCCTAGAGAAAATATAAGTAAAGATTGTTAATGTTAATAGAAATGATACGATATACACCAATGATTTGTAAGTTGAAAGCAGTTATTAATGTTTCATCAAACCATACTTGATCAAAGTATATACGATACATATAATATCTCCTACCATGACTTTATAATCAATCAGATCAATATCATGCCTGCAAAAACCATAAACCATAAAAATGAGTTTAGATAAAGTAAATTACGACATACATTCAATAATGATGATGACACTGGATCCGGTGAAGTTTTTGGGTGGATGATTTATGAGTGTGGTTAAGCTTTAGTTTGATTACATTCAAGCAATCTGATGAGATAAAGGTTTTTAAAAAACTGATTATCAATTATATAGTGAATTTGTGCCATGATTTTAGGTGTGAATTAAAATGAGTGAATAATATTCTGCATAACTTCCAAATCAAAAAGATATTCGGTTACAATTAATTTGAAATCTAATTAGCTGTTATGAATGGCCATTTAATGGGGTGGAGGAATTTATGTATGGTAGTTTAAAAAAGAGAACACAAAGTTGTTTAATGACATAGTGGTAAACGAATGTCCATTGGATGCCAAGACCACGGTTTGAATCTTTGGAAATGCATTTTTTTAAGAAATACAAAACGCGTTGGCTGATGTGGATAGCACATCTAGTTAGGTGGATTAAAAATGTGCCACATATAATTAAAAGTGTTGACTAGGATTGCTTAGGTGGATTGATGGGATGATGTGGCTTTTTGGTTAT